>JASVER010000024.1:10844115-10953070 GCA_030449065.1 Oceanodroma leucorhoa | reverse complement strand
AAAAAAAAAAAAAAAAAGAGAGATTATCCGCTGCTGAAACGCCTGGCCCCATGTACAAGCGCAGGGGAGGGCAGCAGGGGCCGGCCCGGGGCTCGCCTCCCCCGGCCCGCTGCTGCCTGGCCGTGCCCCTCGGCTGGCGGCAACCGGGGCTCGACCTCCCCGTCGCCGCTGCCGGTCGGTGGGCAAATGCGCCTTCCCATTGCGACCGACATCTTCCTCGCTGAATTAAACGGGAGCGCTGGGGTCGTGAAGGATCGTTCAAGCCATCCTGGTAGTTGGGGGTTGTTGTTCTTTTGGGTGGGCTTTGGGATGCGGGTCAGCCCCCCCACCCCCAGCCGCTTGTGAGGGCACATGGCGGCCGGGGCCCTCGGCCTCTCGACGCTGCGTCGCCCCGGCGAGGCCCCTCCGGAGCCCCGGGCGGGACGTCACCAGCCCCCACATGGGTGCGGGTTTACTCCCGGGCCGAGGCGATGGCGGGGCGGGTGGTGCCGCAGCTGCGAGGGACGATGCCCAGCTGCTCCCCATTGCCCTGACTGGGGATGTCCGAGCAGGAGTTGCCGCCGGGACTCGCTCGGTTACGGGCTGGGGCCGAGGCCGGGCGGTGCCGCTGGCCCGGCCCTGCCCTGCCCTGCCCTGCCCGCGCAGCCTCGGCCCTTCCCGCCGCCATGGCGGGGCCCCGCCGTCTCCTGGCAACCGCCGCTTCGGGGCCGCCCGCCCAGGGAGGGCGGCCGCCATGGGCCGGCCCCGCYGCCGCTGCCGCTGCCGCCGCCGCCTCGGGACCCTCGGCCGGGCCCGGCCGCCGTGTGGTGGTGGGCCGGCGGCTGCCGGCTCTCCTGCCCGCCCGCTCCTCCCCATTCCCGCCGCCGTTTCTCCACAGATATTTTGCCCTTTTAAGGCGAACGGCCGCGGCTCCGGATTCAAAAGGGCGGCGGGGAGAAACTGTGGTGGACCAAAAAATACCCAACACCCCAAAACCAAGGAAAAAACACCCCAAAAGTGGAGACCAGGCTCTGCCAGGTGGGGGGGACGGCTCCCCTGGGAGCGGCGGGCTGAGGTGCGGGCAGGCGGGTGGGTCTGTGGAAGCCACGGTGCGGCTGGCAAACGTCTAAGGGGCGATAAGGCGGCCCAGAGACACTGATTTCCTCAACTAAGCTGTAGGATAGCATACCGCATCTGAAAATGTTTATTTTTCTGTCAGGGAGTGTGTGTGTGCTCGCCCCTTGGTGCCCTTGAAGTGTGAATCGAGCCCCCTGCAGCTCAGGGAAGCGCTTCAGGTTTCAGCAGAACRAGCCCGGAGCCTCTGCCGCGTACGGTGAAATACGTAGGAAGCCTGACGAAGCCTTGAAATAGCGTTTTCCAGCTTGAATTTTAATTGCTCATTGCGTAAATGCCTCGCTGTAGCTTCACATGGGGCATAATGCGTGCTACCTGCCTGAGGGAGTATTTCATACTGACCTTCCATGGTCAATACTCCAATTCTATTTAGAATATTTAAGTCAACTTGCAGCTTCAGACCTTAATCGCTGAGGTGGAAAAGATACTTGCTCACAGCTTCAGGAGTCCACGTTGCTCTTGGAAGCGTTCGCTCTTCTGTTTGAGCCGTCATGTTATGGTGACGAGAAGCCCTCAAAGCCTCATGTCCAAGGATGGACACCTGCTGAGATGACACGACGTCTTCTGGTGATAGACGGTCATCTTGGGTGCTTGCCTAAATCCATAACTGCACTGATGGGCACTTCTAGTTTGAGCATCCCAATGGAAAAGAAGATATGGCTACCTTAATAAAAGAAAACATGAACCGTGTCTTTTGCTTACCTGTAGTTCTCATGATTAAAATACAATCCAGATGACCTGCTCTGTTAGTGGTGGATGTACCTGGGAGACTGAGTGAGGAAGCGCAACTGGTTTAGTTTATTTGGGATCATTAATTCCCAAGTTTTGATTTTTCTTATGCTTTTTTACGTGCAGTCRCAGATATGGCTTACACAGTGCTCCTGTGTGGTTGAGGGGAGGTCCTTGTCTTGATTAAACAAATGTGACACAATCTTGATGACATTTTGATGTTCAAGATAACTGTTTGTGATGATACTGGAGGTTAAGTTGGAGAGGACCTGGAAGCAGAACAGGAACTACCAAAATATGCAAAGAAGGCTTGACTTTTTTGCCCCGTTCATGCCAAACCTCAGTGACTCTTCAGGTAATGRCATCCAACCTTTGGTTTTGACAAGCCACCAAAGTATCAGCCTGTTTTCCAGCATTATATAGAAGTAGGAGCACCGAGAGGACACACAGGAAATCTTCGGTTGTTTGGTAGCTTGTGGTTTTTTTGCAGTTAAGTGGTGCTGGGTCTGTCCTCMTGCTCTGGTGAAGCACCTAAGGCGGCTGGAGATTGGTAGGATCAGTGGTAGTAGAAAGTCTGTTAGGAATGATGGGTGTTCATGAGTGTTCATGAGGGCCATGGTAGACTTCTGATACCTGTGGGTCTGACTCTGTGGTGAAGTGTCTGTGGAAGCTGCTGTGTTTCCACATAGAAGATTCTGGGTTATAAAATGGTTAAACTCTGAATGGCTTTTAGGCATGAAAGTGAATTTAATTGCCTCATATGGAAAAAATATCATTACATTTCCTACAAGATCTTACCTTGCACACAAGCCCCACCATTTAAGATGCATATAGTTTAAAAAAATATCTGTTTCAGAGTGTTAAGAGTTTTAGTTGCTGTTGCAGGGTTGGGCTTATTTTGCCTCTAAACTTTGTGGGTTCACATAAATCCGTTCAGGGACACATCCTGCCATTTTCTTCCAAGTTATGAGACCAGTGAGAGAAGTCAGGCATTGGCAACTTTATTGGTCTTCGTATTCAAGTAACTAGAAGCCAGTTGTCTAAATAAGTGGCTTTTTCTTTCTCCCCCCAAAGGAAATAAYTTGCAAGAAGTGATGGGAGTAAGTTAAGTGGGCACAGACTGTGGAGAAAGCTGGATCGTTTGCCATGGTAGAAAAATGCCATGAYAAATCCTTATCTCCTCTTCATCTTCTGAAACGGCTGCTCTATTTGTTTTTCCACACCTTTGACCTCTCGCAGGATATATCCTGGCTGCTAACAGCCTGTCAGCATGAAAAGAATACTGCGAGACCGAGTTTGTACCAACTGTTACTCCAATTAAGATTTTACAGAGCTACAGACCGAAGAGTAGCCTTTTTAACTAGGAAGCTGTAACTCTYGTCTCTTTGCTTTCATCATTTTGTACTTGCCATGGGAAAATATCCAGGACTTTAATTTTAAAAGTCTGTTTTGTTTGGTGATTGGCAACAGCTGTATGCTTTTTTGGAAGACTGTGTAATCAGCATATTTTGTTCTCCAGAAGGAAAAAAAAACTGTAGAAGCAGAATGTAAAACAAAGTGGAGAGCTCATGAGCGTGAAGAAATGGATAGGGCCCGATCTTCTCTTGTCAGAGGTGGCATATGCCTGTCGTTAACTGAGATAACGGCAAAATGCCCTGTCATTTATAGAAAATGATGAGTAAGTTGGAAAATGACTCGGTTTTGTGAGTTAACAGACTTAGGAATGCTGTGAATGTAAAGCTGGGGAATCTGCCAAAATCCCAGAGATTCTTTTTTGGGGGGAGGAGCAGCCTGTGAGTCGTATTTAAGAGTTCTGGTTTAAAAAAATTAAAATACATGGTTGCATAGCCTTAGGGAAAGTAYAACATACATACAAGAGATTTAACAAAATCCCTTCAATGGCCAAATTGGTTCTTTGAAGGTGAATGTGCACATCTTCTGTGGACTAGAGGCATATTTTTAAGTGATCATGATAGTAATAAAATCCCCAGAAATATTTGAAAAGCACTTAATATTTAGAGTGTTTGCATGAAATTATCTGCTGGTGTTTATGAATGGTACGTATGCTGCGGCACCCGGGAGCCGTCCATTAATTAAAACTCTCAAACTAGTTCTAAAAAAACCCAAAACAACCAAAAACCCAACCCCTTTTCTTAAACCCCACGCTTTCCTCTTTCTAAAATAATTTGGAGGATGGTTGCAACATAATTTAACCACTAGAAGCTGATGGTTGAGATGATTGAGGGACCTGTGATCGGGAACTGAGACAACGCTCCCGCCGTGATTGCTTCCTGAAATGTAGGACAGGAGCTGTGAAATCAGGCGAGGGATGGTGGCCTCTTTAGTCCTGTTACGTTCTGGTTTTGGTGTYGCGCTGCAGAAAACATCATATCCAAAAGCAGTCAGCAGCGATGGATGTAGGGGTGCAGCCTTAAATTTTTTTTCAGTATCAAGATGTAATTCAGTATGATGTGTCCAGTGACCGACTGAAATGCATTTATCATTTGTTTGAGAGTAATTAACTGCTGTGGTTGCTTTTATGTGCTGCRTGATATAACGTTGAATCCATCTGAATGTCGTGTAACATTGTTCTGAAGAAGAATTTATGTGCCTGGAAAGATCTGCTCATTCTTGATTAAATGCTGACATCCATTAATGTCAGTGGGTTTTTTTCAGTATGCAGGATTTAGGGGGTTAGGACTTTAGGGTTAGGACTTTAATATATGTGTCGAGTGGCGATGGGGCAGCATCTCTCCACTGGTAGGAGGTCTGTGAGAAAGGATGACGTGCCCATCGATGTGAGATGTGGCCAAGAGCATTGCCTTGGGGAATGCTCTCCCTTAGGCCCCCGCTGACTAGCTTTCCACTTGTCTTGGYGGCTATCAAGGGGACAGATCGACTTTTCTCCCGCCGTTCTAGCGGCGCGGTGCCACTCAAACCCTATTGCGGTTTTTGTGTTTGGCTTCAGCTGGCTGATTTGCGTGGACAAGCTCTTGGATGCTGTGAAGGACAGCCAGCTCCTGTAGCAAGTGCTGCTGAATCTGGGTACGTGGGACTTGTTGCCTACCCAGCGGTCCAGTCCTAAACTTATCTCATCTCTATGGCTGGCCAAGGCAGCTTGGCAGAGTTGCCTCGTGAGCCATCTCCTCTCTTGACTCCCCAAACACCCGACTCGCTCCGCTTCTGTTTGTGCAGCAGGGCTGAGAGCAGAGCCTCCTCGCGCTTCGCAGGGATGAGGTTTTATTGTGAAAGATGATATGCTTCCTGACAGAAGTTTTAACATGCAGCGTGTCAAAGATAGCGGCGAATGCATGTCAGTCAAATGTTATTTTACTCTGTTTTGACGGGGCTGGCTTGGCAGTGGTGGTGGTGGATGGGGCTTTCCTCTACGCAAGAGGCACAGGTCTGACTCACGCCTCAGAGTCTGTGCTGCTTAATGCGTTGTGAAGTGGCAAGCGTGAGATTGCTGGTAGTTTGGCTCTTTGTATAACTCAGCCTTCTGAGGCTTTGGTTACTAGTGGTGGTAAGGAATAACTATATTATATTTAGTTATTATGCAGAGGACGAAGATTTTTCTCTATTAGCAAGTAGTGTTCTGGGTCATCTCTGAAGTACGCTTGTTTAGTCAGGTAATGTTTATGCTGACTGTAAACTCTCAAGACCAGAGGTGTTTTATTCAAAGGAAGGTAAAAAAACAATTCACTGGACAAAGTTATTAAAGCCACATATTTGTCTTGTCATTTTCTGTCTGATTCTTGCTTTGATGAGTGACAGCAAGATTAAACGTTGCTGGAATTTCAATTATTTTTAGTTCTGCTTAGTAGCAATAAGCAACACGTACTTCTCTGAATTTCTGATATTAATTTTAGCAGTGTAGTGTAAATACACTATGTTTTAAAGCAAAGTAATTCTGTTCAGAAACTATATTGAAATCTTTATGGTGGTTATATGAAAAACAAAAGTATTCAGCAAGTACAGTAGTTTTAAGCAAGCTAATAGCACTTAAATGAAGGCGGTCATTAACATAGAAACTATTTTTTTAACCGTAATACATGTCCATAAATTAATTTTCTACAGAATTAACTTTTTTCCTCTTATCTGTATTACTGGGTGAATGCCGTAGGTGGATAGTTTTAAAGCACGTTAACAGAAAATGAAGTCCCAGACCATGGACACAAATGCCTTCACTCCAAATTCACTGTGAAAGTAGTCCTGAGCTTTAGCATCCTGTGATCCTAAATACATTATGTGTCTTAGATGTCTGAAATGAACAAAAAAACCCCCAGATCAGAGCATTGATAGGTAGTAGCACAAAATTTAGACTAGCCAGCTGCTCACAGCAATCTGTGTTGCAGACTCGCTGGGAAGGTGAGTGGACTCCATGCCTTTACTAAACACAGTCTCACTGAGTACCAGCTGCAAAATATGAGTCAAGGGGAAGAAACTGCTCCTTTAGAGAGTTAAAAAGGTCACAGTGACTGGGTATGCACCTGATTCTTTGGTTATCCTGCTTGGGATAGATACTGTGGAATGCTAAGATTTCAGAAGTCACTGAATACGAACTTTATCTTAAGGTAAGGGGTCCTGGAAAGCTGTACTTTTTGAACTGGAGTTGGTGGTGGTTTCAGTGCCACTTACTGTCTTAAATTATAATCCTTACTGCCTGTGCTGCTGGTATTGCTTCTCTTTTGGCTTTTCATGGTGCCAAAATACTTGCATTTGTAGCAGGCTGAAGGATAAATATTTGTATAAATGTTTTTCATCTGCTGTTTTGCCATTTCTAGGGGGTACGTGCAAGCAGAGAAGTCCCTGACATTCACATTTTGTGTAGCTTGTCTTTGTTTTGAAGGGCTGGTAGAAGAGGAAAAAACAAAAGTATTTGCTACATTGGAGCCTAAAACAACTCAAATAATTCCTTTCGCCTTCTCTCAACATCTACAGAAAGTGGTTTGGTTGCAAGTGTGCATGTTGCTTGGATATGTACTCTGTCTACTGACATCCTAAACGTCTGAAATTGTATTAAGGTCTTTTAGAAACAGTGGTAAAGCACCTACCTGGAAGGGTTTGTGTCATGGAGATAGCTACAGTGTACTTGTGAAACAGCGAGCACAGGACTTGCATTTTGCAATGTTCATGCAGTCACTGGTTTCCTTGGAAACTACTGCCTGAGCACGTATAGCCAAACTTGAGCACTGGTGCCTGGTTTCAAAGTAGAAAATGGGCTCCCAGACTTCAAAATTGCAAAGCAGAGTTGGGATATTTGGACTGGTGTATTGGGTTTGCGTGGCAAGGTTTCGGTAGCAGGGGTGGCTACAGGGGTGGCTTCTGTGAGAGGTTGCTAGAAGCTTCCCCCATGTCTGATAGAGCCAATGCCAGCGGTTCCAAGATGGACCCGCTGCTGGCTAAGGCCGAGCCAACCAGCGATGGTGGTAGCACCTCTGGGATAACGTAGTTAAGAAGGGGAAAAAGTTGCTGTGCAACAGCAACTGGAGCCAGAGAGAGGAGTGAGACTATGTGAGAGCAACAACTCTGCAGACACCAAGGTCAGTGAAGAAGGAGGGGAGGAGGTGCTCCAGGTGTCGGAGCGGCGATTCCCCTGCAGCCCGTGTTGAAGACCACGGTGAGGCAGGCTGTGCCCCTGCAGCCCATGGAGGTCCACAGTGGAGCAGATACCCACTTGCAGCCCCTGGAGGACCCCATGCCGGAGCAGGGGGATGCCYGAAGGAGGCTGTGACCCCATGGAGAGCCTGCGCTGGAGCAAGCTCCTGGCAGGACCTGTGGACCCGTGGAGAGAGGAGCCCACGCTGGAGCAGGTTTGCTGGCAGGACTTGTGACCCTGTGAGGGACCCACGCTGGAGCAGTTCATGAAGAATGGCAGCCCATGGGAAGGACTCATGTTGGAGAAGTTCGTGGAGGACTGTCTCCTGTGGTAGTGACCCCACGCTGGAGCAGGGGAAGAGGGTGAGGAGTCCTCCCCGTGAGGAGGAAGGAGTGGCAGAGAACGTGTGATGAACTGACCGCAACCCCCATTCCCCGACCCCCTGTGCCGCTGGAGGGGAGGAGGTATAGAAAATAGGGAGTGAAGTAAAGCCTGGGAAGAAGGGAGGGGTAGGGGGAAGGTGTTTTTAAGGTTCGGTTTTATTTCTCATTACCCTACTCTGATTTGATTGGCAATAAATTAAACCAATTTCCCCAAGTCGAGTCTGTTTTGCCTGTGATGGTAATTGCTGAGTGATCTCCCTGTTCTTATCTCAACACACGAGCCTTTCGTTACATTTTCTCTCCCCTGTCCAGCTGAGGAGGAGAAATGATAGAGCGGCTTTGGTGGGCATCAGGCATCCAGCCAGGGTCAACCCACCACAGCTGTACTTGGTGCTTGTTTGTTAGGAGCAATCTTGAAGTAGAATATCACTGAAAAAAAGCCCCTCATCATACTGCAACACTTTTCCTGCCTGGAGCTGTGTTTCTTCTTCCAAAATTCCCCTTTTTGATTCGGTTTGTGAGCATATTTGTTGGAGGTGTTTCCTGTTAAACACACAGTCTGTGTCAGGAAAGCTGTGGACCGGCTCTGCGGCGTAGASTTGAAGTGACTTTGAAAACTACCCAGCCAGGCCAGCTCATTTTGTTCACTTATTTAATATTCTGTGAGGTGGTGATGGTGGTGGGTGATCTGAACAAATAGGAGAAATCATCATGTAGCTGTCTGGGTTGACCGAAAATGAAACTGGCGTCTTGTAAATATACGCACACTTTGTGTTAAATGTGATATCCTAGGTTCAAGAGAAATATATATAGACAATTTTGTATGTGCACGTATGTACTTATCCASACGTGTGGGAGTACTGCATTAACATAAATATACTACGAGATGGACTTTTATTAGGATAGAAAACAATTAAGCCTTAATATTGGTGGTGTATATGGATTTTTTTCCAGTATCAGCTGGGCTCTGGGAATGYTGAAATGCTGTTGGCTTTGTGGCTTACCAGCCACGGAGTATCATTCAGATTGAGGAGCAAAAGAGTAAATAACGCGTGACAAGGATGCGATGAAAATCTAAAGCCATTGCTCCCTGCCCCCAGCGTAAGTGGATCCCTGGGATCTGTCAGTGCTTGTTAGTATTTAAAATGCCTATTTGATGTCAGTTGTGTGCAAAGATCCACCGGGTGAGGGGAATTCATTAGTGCTCTTGTAGTGCACAGGCTAAATGAGGAAAACAACTTTCTTGGTGGGTAACATTTCTGATGAATAGAAGAAATCAATTGCCGAATGACTCAGGCAACAGCACATCAAGGCAATAGCCAAGCACTTAACGAAGGTGTAGATAAACCAAATGTGATGCAAATAAAGCCATTCAGCTATATGTTTATGCTTGCTAGAAACAATAGGGATCTTACAGCTACAGAGATGCTTTGAAAATCATGACTGTTAAAAACCTGAGAAAATCCTTTAGGTAAAATGGAAGAGATCGGGCATCCTCCTTTCTGAGTTGGAAATAAGTGCGCAGTGGAGTTGGTGTCCACCTCTTTGCCTGGAAGTTTCAGTATTGCTTAAATTGGTGAAAGTCTATAAGGGGCTACATGTGAGGTTTAAACGTAGCTAAACTTGGTCACATAGAGGAGATATACATCTTTTGGCAACTACTGTGTTTTGTTGTTTGATATGTATATTTAATGCACAGAATAGAGAAATGATTTTGACACCTGGTAAATGACACACGGTCTTCAGCAGGGTTGTTCGACATAGGTGTCATCGAGACCACMTCTGCGATAACAGCAGCTCGCTTCTGCTGTCTTTGGCTAGGCAGCTGGGTCCCGGCCCCGGGGGCTGCAGAGRGGTGTGGGGCGAACGGCAGCAAGGATTTGGTGAAGAGGCTGGAAGAGGCAAACGAGGCACTAGGGTTTCTTTTCTTTCTCTTCCTGCTTTAAGAAGTGAGGGAGGAAAAACTGAGCGTTCAAGCGTTGTGAAAGAGGGGGCTGTGGAGGGGAAAGGAAATTATACTTCCTTTCCAGTTTTCTGCAGTGGCCTGCAGCCGGATACAAATCTGCAGGGTGGAATTGTACAATGCAGGGGTATTGCAATTCGCACTTGCTGTGGGCTGAATTCGTTGCATCTGTTCCCTTCATCTCTCCTGCCAGGTTCCCCCCGGGCTCCCCCGCTTGTCTTCTCTTTCCCCTTTGCGGCACGTGCTCTGGCATCGTGTTCTTGGAGCCCTCTGCCTTCAYGCCACCGAACCTTCTGCTCACATGGCGGGGCAGACTGCTCTTCCCAGGAGAGGCTTCACCATCCTCTTCTCCCTTCTCTTCTGAGCCCTCAGTTACTTCCCTGGGTCTCTTGTTCCTGCTCCTCCTTCTTCTGCCCAACATCTCTCTTCCTATGGGTGTTTGCCCTTCTCTTCCCTCTCAACCCCAAAGCTCTTCCTTCTACAAAGCTGTCCCATCTGATAGGGTCCAGACTTTACATCTCCCTAAAAAACCTGCCTTGTTTCCTCTATACATCAGGAGGCAGAGAGCTTCCAGTGGCTGTAGCACAAGGTACCGCGGAGGCTTGATTTTCCTGACAATCCAGCTTTTCTAGTGTGCCAGTTTGTACAAAATCACTCGGCTCGTGACTGATCAGATGTGACGTCCCGTGGGCCACCCTGTTACRAGCAAGCAGCAATTCTATCACGTCGGCTGCCGGCACCTTGCTCAGCTCAGCCGAAAGACAGATAATACACATCCCCTGCCCTAAAGAACCGGCACCAAAAAGGACACAAAGCAAGAAAGCATCTCGTGTTGGGGCGTTTAGCGGTAATGGCTTTGAGTTGTATTGACAAAACATCACGGCGCACGCCATGCGATGGCTGAATGTCATCCTGCAGTGACTCGATACGTCTTTGTGCGCTGCTTGATGAAGTGCYGCTCCAGCTCCGGGAGACTGCGTTTTAGCGTTTATCATTACTTGTCCTTATTACAGTCCTGCCTGTGGACCAAATAACAGCAACGTCTCACGGGTGGGGAGCGTACAGACAAAAGAGTGAGCTAAATCGCAGTTAGAAATGTGGGTGTGTGTRTATATCTTCATGCATAACTTGTGTCTGAGTGCTCGAATGGTGCTATTTATCTAAACTYGCTAGATATTTAAAAACTAATTGAATTGGAGTGTGTGTATATATATAAATATATATATATAAATTTTTTTCCTTACACACCTTTGCACATTGAAATCCTGTTAACATAGCAATTGCACGAAGGGGAGAACACATCTCCTGCTCATCAGATACTTGATTGCTTTCTGTTTTCCCAGTAGAAGCCTAGCTCTGCCAGGCACACGAGAGAAATGAAGCGTGGAGAGGCGATAGCTTTTCTCTATTAGCAGTATACCCAAACACAGATGTACTCAGATACCATGATAATGAGTACGTTGGGAGAGCTTAAGTAAGGCAGATACTCCGGTTTTACTTGATGTTACCTTGGTTCAGGGCATTGCTGAAGGGAAGACACAGCCTCTGACTCGCCACTTGTAGTTAGACTTGTTGCTGTGGGAAGATAATTGAAGGTTCGTGATGCTTCTGCTTGGAGAAGGGGCACAGGTGGTGCAACTCTTATTTTGCTGCTTCCTAACTGACTCTGACAGGGTGTCTCGGCTTGCCTTGGCAGGAAGAGCTCATGTGGCCTTTTTTTGGCAGCGGCGCAGTGATCTGTTGCGGGGTGGATATTGCATTGCGGCCCAGCAGTCTTTCATTAGAGGAGTCCCAAGGGAACGCTAACTATCTGTCTTATTTCCCTCCATTCATTTGCTAGATTTATTAATGTGCCTGCAGGAGGGCACGCACCGTCAAGGAGTGTTTTCTGCGGGCCTGGCAAGCCTGAATACCAGAGCACATTAGCCAGTAATTGCGAGCGCGGGTGTGTTATGTGTGCCACCGCTGTTTGTTAGGGATTAGGCACTGGGGAAGATGACATTTGGCTCTGTGTGGTGGCGGACCTGACCCCTGCTCCTGTCATGCAGAAAGCAGCTGCTCTACCTTCTGCTTTGCAAGTTTTGTTATTTTCTCATCAACCATCGTGGCAGGTACTTCAAGAGCATATGTTGTCCATGACTAGGAACAAATTATCACTTCCCTCTTAAATCTCCCAACTTTTTTTTCCCTCAGGTGACTATTACTGTTACTTAGGTAGGCAAAGCAAGTCCAAAAGGGACATCATCAAGCAAATCTCAGCTTTTTGATTTTGTGCCATTACTCTTGCACAGACACAACAGGTGGGTTTTTTTTATTTTTTATTTGAAAGCCAAAAAGAGCTCAAATAGGAAACCACTAGCCTGATATTTAGAGAATCACTTAGAATGTATAAACCTGGGTTAAGGCATTATCCCAGTATTTGCAGGTACAAATAGAAAAGCTTCCATAGAGAGTGAGGCTGCCTCATCAGCATAGTGAGGACAAATGCGTGGGAGGCCTGACTGAAATTGGGCAGAGCCAGGGATGTGACTCCACGTCACTCAAGTTTCACCTCTGGAGCACAGTGGCTCTTTTCTCTCTCCTTYTTTCAACCAGAAATTCCACCCATGAGCTATAGAGGACTCTTTCAATTTTAGGTCTAATTAAAACGAACCTGTTTCCACTTGTTTTTTCAACTTTTTCCACCACAAAAGATTCTTGGTGCGGTCTGTGACAGGCAAATGTTATAAATTGGAGCTACATTATTTGATTAAGTTCACTGGACTTAGTTGCCACAAAAATTTTGGCTGTGGGGCCAGTACTGAAGAAGGCTACTGTTTAAATACAGCCGAACAATCTTCCAGAGCATTGTGGCAGAGCTGTTAAATTGATGCAAAATTTATGACTATGTAGCAAACAAAATGTAAAGCTTCATGAACTTGTACCCTGTTTGCATGGTATAGGATCTGGAAATGTAAGTTAGGACAACCTGACATGTGCACTGAAGTAAAGCAGATATCTTAAGGGTGGTCAAGACAACTATGTGAAATGTGGATGCTTGTGGAACCTACCAAGAAGGTAGGATCTTTACAGGTATTTGAAGTTTTAATGTATGCTGGAGGAGCCTTATGAGGCTGAGATGCTACTTCCTGAATAGTGCCTGAAATTTAAAGAAGTTACATATTGCGCTTGCATAGTTGGAAGCCTTCAGCTCCATTACCTATTCTGATTTCATTGGTCAGCAGTTGAAGTATTTTTTTACTGTGTTCATACTGAAGAAATGATACATCCTGGGGAGATAATATTCCACGCTTTTTCCAAGCTTCTTAATGGAATTTTTATCAATTCAATTGAAGAATATGATGCACAAAAAAGCTAACTTGACGTCAGGTTGTTTGCTCTGTAGCTCCKTCAGAGTTGCCTTGGCTCTCCATTTGACTTCCCAAATGAGAGGGGCCATCACACCCTACATCACGAGCGTCTGCAGCCTGACATCAAATCCCTCAGGCCACCAAGGGACAGGCAAGGCAGAACTGAAGGCTGCCAGGTCCTGAGCGTGGAGCCTGGACATCAGCCATTGATGCTTCAGATCCATCACTGGGAGACGAGCAGCGCTACACCTGTCTGGCTAACSCTGCTGTACAGGATTTCTTCCTTCCACCAACATCATCTGCTTGTTTTAAACGTGCTCTGCACGTTTTCAGAAGACCTGAAAGTCTGTTTTTTTATCTATTTGTGTTCATCCTGAGATTGCTCAGACACAGCCATTCAATGCCTTGATACCATTTTCTCTGGATTGCTTTGTAGACCCAAGTGCACTCTCCTGCAGTACATACATTGAGAATAAAAGACAGCTACCTCAGCAAATTAGCGTGAAAGCATTGGAGAAAATTTGTAGAATATAAGTTTTTTTCGAGTAAAAAGCTATCTTTTTGTTGCCCATGGCCTGTGCTTTTTAAAAAGTATCTGTTGTGCAGGGTGGGATTCTGAGAAGTTAAATCGTCTMTTTGTGCACCCATCCAAAGAGGTAAATCAGGTGCCGCATTGACAGAGATCTTTCTGTATGATAAAAACTCAGCAGGCCATGTTTGATTTAAGTGATTATGGAAAAAAAAACCTAAAAAAAATATTCTATGTAGCCCTAAGCCCAATGTACRGTAATTTTGATAACAAAAAAAGTTTTTCTCCACATGCTACAGGTGTCCAGGTATGCAATCCTATCTAAAAAAAAAGAAAAAAAAAAGAAAAAAAAAGGCAAAAATATTCTGGAGGGTTATAATGCTTTTTAAACAAGAATCTCAAAAGGCCAAAACTTATTTTTGTTTACTATCCAAAAAGGCTTTTCTTAGAAGCAGCATCCGTTCTGAATGCAGTTGGTTGAAACCTGTCTTTTACCGGCAGCTGGGTCTTTCTGAGTGAAATAACTAATGAACCTGTGGCCGATCTGGAACACCAGCCTCGCGATGTGCCCTCTTCGATTATTAGGGGCTTGGTTCACAGCCAGGCATAGCTGAGCAGGGCTCCTTCGTGTAAGGGTAAGGTTAAGAGCTCATCCTTACTGCTGGTGCTTCAGCTGAAAACTTAATTTTTATACCCAAGACTCAGGTGAGTGGTCATGGTCGCTTAACAGCAGAGATGTGTTCTGGGGAACAAAAGCAAATTCCCCATCAGAGAATGTAATAAAATGATGATGCTACAGCTGGTTCCTTACAGCCTCTAAATATAGACAAAATAGCATGTAGTAGAGAAAAAATGTTTGCTGAGTTAACTGGGCTATATTTGGGTGCCAAATAAACAGATTTCTGCTTTTGACCCTCCCCCTCACACCCTCAAAACCGCTTTTTATACTGTCTGCAAATGTCTTGGCTGTTCAGGGCTTCTGTTCTTTGCAAAAAGAGTAATTCTGAGTGGTAGGGAAAGGACATCTGTCACAGCTGAGAACAAAAAAAAGGCAAGCTCTTAGGCACACAGCCCCTTTGTCCAGACTTGTCCTCCCTCCCCGGTCCTTCGTTAGCACTGCATCTATAGGCTGTTCTAGTTACAAAACGGTTAGCGCTTTAAAAAAACCAAAACCCTAAACCCCCCAAAACTCTTCTCCGTGACCAAGGCCCTGTTGATCTGTATAAAAAGTATAAGCCAAAAAATAAGCATCCTTAGATGATGCATTTTACATCACATTTTTATCTTGCAGCAGGCTCTTTTCCTGGCACTACTGTTGGTACTGATTGTACGGTTAGCCCTTTATTCATGTATGCATAAATTTTATTTTTTTTATAAAGGAAGCAAATAGTGTAGTCATCTTGCCAGAACAGATTAAGAGAGGGAGCCTGCAGATTTGCAACAATCCTCTTCTGCGTTTGACGAGGAGGATTTCTTCTGCCTGCATAAAGTGCTTCTTGCAACCTCAAGGGTGGCCAGAGTGCAGTATGAAGTTTATTCCTTTATTTTTACCTTTTCAGACATACTTGTGCTGTTCATATGTTTTTGCCTCCTAATTTACAAGAAGTTGGGCAGCTTGGGGCACCTGGTGTCGTACGTAAGAGGGAGAGAATTGTGGGCAGCACAAGCTTTGGTCTGCCCCCATCATTGCAGGCTTTGATCTATCTGGCTTTCAATGCTGATTAACCAGGATTTGTAGAGTCTTAATTTTTGTATCCCAGAGAATATGTTAACTATAATTCCTTCGTAAGCATGAGCACTTGGTGATTAGAAATTGGGTTTCATTCCTAATTAAATAGCAAACTACAAGGCATAGTCGTTAACAAAACCAGGATACTTAAAATTCCAGTGCTCTCATTTGAGGGGCTGTTGTGGTTTAAGCCCAGCCAGCAACTAAACACCACGCAGCCGCTCGCTCACCCCCTCACTCCGGTAGGATGGGGGAGGGAATCAGGAGAGCACACGGAGGAAAACCCGCGGGTTGAGATAAAAACAGTTTAATAATGGAAATAAAACAAAGTAGAACAGTGATAATAACAATGATAACAACAACAATAACAGAATATACAAAACAGGTGATGCACAATGCAACTGCTCACCCCCCACGTGTCCCGAACGAACCGCRTGTGATGAACCCCAGAGCCCCCCCATTTTATACTGAGCATGATGTCACATGGTATAGAACACCCCATTGGCCAGCTGGGTCAACCACCCCAGCTATGCTCCCCCCCAGCTCCCCCTGCACCTGGCAGAGCATGGGAGGCTGAAAAGTCCTTGGTGCCAGCACCAGGCAGCAACAACCAAAGCATCAACGGGCCATCAACGTTCCTTTCATTACCAAACCCCAAACACAGCCCCCCCCAGCTACTGGGAAGGGAGTTAACTCTGTCCCAGCCGGAACAAGGACAGGGGCATTGAKTTTCACAGGCAGAGAAGCTTTGCCCAAGTTTCCTCCTAAATAACAAAACTTAACACAAATATAGGTTAATGACAGATTTATTTAAGGTTTTCCTTTCCTGCTAACCTGAGAGTAAATCACACACAATCTTTAAAATTGGGTTTATTGCTATTAGAGATGTGCCAGGAATGTGAGGAGCTGACAGTTTTGAATAGTTAAAATTCAGGCTAGAAACCTTCCGTATGCTTTTTTYCTAGTCTAAAAGCTACGTGGAGCCCAGCTTGATACTTGGAAGGCATAGCTGGTCACTTGGGATTTCTGCTGCTTAACTTCCAGCTGGGTGTGCTGGGCATATCTGTCCAAAAAAATGAAATTAGAGCACCTGCAAATAGTAATTCTGCCTGACACTTCTTTGTTCTCCTTGACCTCTCTTGCCTCTACAGACTTCTCTGAATTGCTCGGGGGAGAAATATGACAACTGTAAAACTGAAACTCAGGGAGATATCTTCCTCAGCTGCATTTTTGATTGCACTCGTCTTCTTTGATGTTGGCTCGATGGCAGAGGACAGCCCTCAGCTCTCAGGCATTCACTGGACTTTAGAGGCCGTAGTAGGAGAATATCAAAGATGAAATGTCATCAGGAATTCAATTTCCTAACCAGGTTCACTTCAGGAATTTCTTATGTATTGTGGTTTCAACACAAGTCAGTGTTTAACTGTAAATGCTGTAATTGAGATCGGTTTAGATGGAATTTCTGTGTTTGCTCATTCATTTGCTGCCTTCTTCAGAGTCCTGGATGGGCTTTTTGCAGTGCTAGCATCTCCATAGGTACTGTTAGCTGTGTAATTTAACCGGTCTTACACACAGGCCTCTGCATTTTACTGTGGCATAATCATCAGTATGATCATAAAAGCTGTTTATTTTGAAATTGTTGTTCATTGGATAAAGATTAAAAAAAGTCTAGCTGGTTCTAACAAAACCAAGGAAGATTTAAGCATTGTCAGCTTCCTATGTTGTTGAATCCTTGTCTGACCTCCTCAATAATTCCTGTGAAAGTATCGATCCTCGGGGCATCCTTGCATTGTGGGAAGATGGCAGAGGTATGGCTGAAGGCAACAATTTTGTCCTGGGGACCCAGGTTAAGAATGTTAAACCCTGTTTAACCCCCTCCTTGCCCCCAAGCACCTGCGCTGTTCTTGGCAGTCTATTTCCTTGCCCGTAAGATAATGCAAAGCTTTCTCCTTGCTTGACAGCCAAGCAGGATTTATGGTTGTGGCTTATCCAAACAACYTGTAAAAATGTTTTAGAGTGTTTAAAAAAATAATAGTTGTTATAATTCAAGTGAAGAACAAATAAACAGTTGTATTCCTGTTCTCAGTGTACACAAAATTACATACATACTTTAACTCAGATTGGAGGGGGAAAGACATTATTCTGAGAAATATTTTTTTCTCTCTGTGAAAGGGGCTGTCTAAATAAAATATTCTGTTTTAATAATACAGAGATGTTAGGGCTCCACGGACTGCATACAATTTACTTGACTTTTGTAAATACAACAGCATTGTATCTCTATTGCAAAAAAACCCCTGAAAGTAGCATGCAGATTTATTAACCACCATATATAGGAATTGTTAGATTTTAGTCCTTGAGCAGAAAGGCAAATTGTCCAAGTAGGATTAGGACAGAATAGCACCGTATATATCATCTCTCTCAGATTGCTGCCAAAAAAATGCAGATACATATACATAAAACCAGCAGATGAAAACTGACTGTTTTATTCCTAAGGTCTTCTGCCTTGGATTTGAGCAAGAGTGCACGTATGAGTTACAGTATGGGAGGAAAAAAATGCTATGATTTGTTGGGCACCTTGTGAAGTTAATGCCGCCAACTACTGACATCATGCGCTGCAGAAAAAAAAACACACGGGAAGCCAAATCGTAATGTTGCTTTTAGCATCTGTTTAGGAACATTACACCTAATATTTTAGAGAGCTTTTATCCTGAGGGACACCAGGGTTAAAGATGATTAAACAGCTGTAATTTGATTATTGTAATAGAGGGGGAAAATTGACACAAGCAAGCAAAACTGAATATATTGTTACTTCAGCTGGAAGAGATGGATGCCTGTTCTCAGTGTTTCATAGTGGAGAAACTCAGGAGTTTTCATTTCTAGAGTGAATCTGTCTCGTAGGCATACAGTTAAAATTAAAGTGCATTTCCAAAGACCTGTCTGTGTATCATAGCTAGCTAAAACCGTTTTGTTAGGTGAGCAGAGGTATTTAATTTAAGATAGGTGAATCTTGCATGACCCGGTGGGTCACCCACACAGTGTGCATAAGGGTGAAGAAACTGAAGTCCATTGAAAATAAAGGATGTTTCAAACTTGCTGTAAAGGCAGACGTGAAAGTGCAGGTCTCTAGATGAACAACAAAGTGCACAGAGATCRGCTGCTGTTTCTTGGTATTGTCACGGAGTTTTCTTTTAGCTCTGGCTGCTGTTGCTGTTTGCTAGCCGAGAAGGAGATAATATTCTGAATTTAGATTTAAAAACAATACTGAAAGTTCTGCTATTTGCTCACTGACTTCAAAGGTTTCTATGTTTTTGTTCCATAAACTCACTAAAGGGAGTGGTTTTTTAGGAGTTTCAGTGCCAGTTACTTTCATTGCTTATTGGTTTAACACACGCCTGGGCTGATCTTTCTAATCATGTTCTGCTTGTGAATATGCGGTGTATTAGCATATATGCAAAGAGCTTGTATCYGCTTCTGACTTTGAAGCAAAGAACTGTCTGAGCATCTTTAAAATGCACTTAAATGTCTTTCAAGTAACACTCTTTAAGTCTGTCAGGGTTAAACTGGATCTGAAATTGTTTCAGCTCACTCCAGTAGTTCCTGTTTCCTATACCAAAATAACTCGGCTCCTTGGCACGCACATTTTCTCCATCTCTTGTTAGCTCTTTCTGTGTATTCCTTCATGTAAATATTTCCTAAACGCAGCCTGCGGAGTGTGGAACAAACTCAAAATGTGGAAGAGTTGTAGCGGTGCTTTTCAGAAAGTGAACAAAACTGCATTCCTGGTCCTGTAAAATATTTGGGACAGAGGAAACGAACTGTTTCCCTAGAGAGCCACGTGTGCCGTGTCAGAAGGACCACGGTTTCCGTCTCATTGTGATACACTGATTTACTGTTCTGKTTTTTTTGTGTGTGGTTTTTTCGCCCTTTTCTACCAAATCTGTTGCAAGTCCCTCTGCTACTTTCTTCTTCCTTTCCTATTCTTCCACGTTAAACCCTCAGGGTCCTTCTGGCTCCTTGCAGCCCCATTTCCAAGCCATCCGTGTCTTCCTTCAGACCTTTGCCTCCTGGCCTGGGGCTCGGCTTTCTGCTGCTCTCCTGTTGCAGGCTGTGTTTTCTGGTTTGTTTTGGCTGCTGTTTGCTTGCAGGACTGCCCSGTGGAAGCGGGGAAATAGTAAGAAGCAGGAACTTGCAGGGAGAGCAGGAGGGGAGAAACTATTTGGGAAGATACAGAAGTGGAGGAGCCTGATGGAAGATCTGAGGGGTGGAAGGAAAGAGAAAAGGAAATGGTGGTGCGATGCAATAGGAATTTCAAGTAARGTACTCRGACAAAAAAGGAAGATGATCCAGAGTTGTAATGGGAGCAAGCAGTTCTGAGTTTGAAGATGGTGTGGGAAGGTGATGAGACGTAAAAGTGGTGGGCAATTGGAGAGTGCGTACAAGATAGTAATGCAAGGAAAAGAAAGTAATGATAAAGTACATTAGGCATGTGAGSAAACTTCCTTTTCTGCTCCTATGATGCAGATAAAGGTAACTTAATTCTGTGCCCTCTTCCGTCTTATCTTTTCTGTCACAGTTCTCAGCCTTGAGACCTGTTTCTTCTCTCCTGTGCCCCCGTTTAGAGCCTTCCTATGAACAAATGGTTTCGTATTAAGGACCTGGGCAGCAGACTGGCACCGCTTTTTTTGTTATAAATTATGGGGAGCAGGGGCATTACAACACAGCTGTAGCATATGTTGTAATAGGTGCTCCTAAATTGGTACACAGCAAACAGTTTGATCTGCCACACGTCACACATTAAAAATACTTTGGGAGAAACATATATGACTGAATTGTTGTTAGCGCTCTTGCAGCAGTGAAGTATGGGTTAGCGATGGCCAAGTGGTGTCTTCATTTGGATTTCACCTGATGCAACAAATCCTAGATCCAGGGCATGATTTGTAATGGTGGGTTGGTTTTCCAGGCCCTCCCACATGAGGCTGTGTAAGGTGACCATCCCAGAGGCTTGAGGATTAAAGATACAATCCTTCCTAAAGCTTTTGAAGCTGTCTTGTGTTCCTCTCAGTGGGATTCGAGTAATCTTGATCTTTTCTCTAACTTGATTCCTTGTGCTTTCAAATTCTCAATGCTGTATGCATTCATGGATTTACCTACTGGCAAATCAGTATGTGTCTGTCTCCTTCCCTGTTATGCCTGTATAATCCCATCCCATCCCATAGGCACCCATAGTCTTTGCATGTGTCGTGGTTGAAAGGGAATTCCCCCCATCCCCTGATGTGACAGCGGCAAGCTGCAGGTACCTTTCACACACCCTGTCTCTGAGAACGGAGCCTTSTTTGCTGTCTGCAGAGCCTGTCCTGTGATGGCAAATATGTATGCTTCCCTTCACTCGCGTCTCAACAGAATGGATCTTGAGTATTCCTGTCTTATTAAAGGAATGGCTTTCTTGGCTTGCCGAAGGAGGAAGAATAGCAATCTGCTTAATGCGTGTTGCTGTCTATCCTCAGGAAACAAGCAGTGCTCTTGTTTCTCATTGAAATGGTCCTGTTAGTAAAGAGTAGAGCTTCCTCTTGGGAATATCTCAACATCTCCCACGCTGGGATTATGGCTTGCTAGGCTGTAACCCCGGTAGTTTACACCTGCTCACAGGGGCAGGTTGCCTTACTGAGTGATCTCCAAAACTTGCTCAGCAGAATCCCTTCCCCGGTGAGCATGCCATTCCTCTGCTTTACCTGGGCAGGATGCGTTTGTGTTGCTGCATCCTTCTTTTACCTTTGTATGTCCATTCCCGTTTTAGCGTTCCCTGAAGACAAGTGATGGCATAAAATGTGAGATTATTAGTATGCTGCTTGTGCAAAAATATCCTCCCATTTGCAAGAAATATGACATTTCCCCTTCAGTATCCTTTCAGGCTGAAATTCCTGGAAACATTCAACTCCCCTGGAGGACAGTTATTTTGGTCAAAGAAGGGCCATTTCCTAAAGTCCTTAAAAGCTCTTCAAGTTTTCCTTGCCTTCCATCTGAATTTGGTGCCCTTCTTCTGATGTCATTTTTGTCACTATTATTCTTCAAAACAATTTTTAAGTTCTTTCTGACTTGTGTTTATATGCGGCTGGATGGGGTGGAATAGGTTGCAGGTATCCCTAGAGTTTGTCTCATATAGTTCATGGGAATTAGGGAAGTTTCTCTGAATCTCCAGCACATCTCCTCTTGCCTTCTGTAGATTGTTCTTTATTAGGTAGTCTGACACTTTATGAACACTTTGCCCTGAGGCTGCAACATTCCAAGCTTGGGGTCGTGTTGTTTTTTTTGTGAGAAGACTGCTTCTCTGGAGGTGTTTGCCTCGTGCTGCTCTCACGCCTGCTTTGTACCCGGGCATCCTCGCTGTGGCCGTCGGACTGCAGTCCCACCCCTCCGTGAGGACGATGTCTGCGTCCTTCTGCTTCAGAGTTTCCGTACCATTTTTTTTGGTTACAGCCAAAGGCAGCATCACAAGCCTGGGATTCTTAGTAGACTTCCTAAAACAAGATCAGCAAGAGCATGTCTGAACAAAAAAGCTTCTTATATGAGGCAGTTGCTGTCGGGATATTCTTCAAAGCTCAGCGGGATAGCGACAGTCAATACTCATGCAGGGGAAAGAAGAGTTATAGAAGATAATATTTTGAATGTGACAATCTCTCCCTGATTTGACTTTGAAGGGAAAGAAACTGCCAGTGGTACTGCCCTGCTACGAGCCCCAGCCCTCCCACTTTTCCACAGACACCTTAYGAGCTTCCTGCTGCTGTTCTTTCTCCGTTTAAACATTATCAAGTTGTATGGTTGTTTAGAGTTCATATTGTCTGCCAAGAGGTGCTTGCCCGGCCATAATCTGGTTTATTAGCAGGCTAGACAGAGCCTGCATGGTGGTGCTCCCACAACTCCGCTCAGGACTGCTGTATCCCGAAGTGACCCTGCTGTAAGTAGGTACATCGGCAGCGCTTGCCTTTAAGTCCCCGCGGGCTGCGCCTTGGCTCTCGGCGGGGAGGTGTATGTTATTTAGATAATCGCATACATCTTTCAAATATTTATGTCTCAAAAGCATGGCTGCTAATGTCAGTCCTTTTACTGACTCGTAAAGCAGGAAGAAGTATTTCTCCCTAAAATCCCTAAGAATATTTATTGAAAGACTAAGGCTCCAAGCGCTTGTCGACATTCTGCTGTCGTACACCTATGGCATTTAAGCTGGGGACTTCTCCAGGTGGCAGAAAAGCAAAAGAGCTGAGGCAACTTTCCTAGTGAGAGTAACATCCATCAGAAATGTTAGGTGAATCAGAGTAAGTGACGTTAAATCTCTGTCACTTCCCCCCCCCCCATACATCACATTTTCTGTGAAACCCCATGCTGGAAGAAGCTATATATTTACACTGTTGTGACAACGTTCACTTTTAATGTTCTTATGCCAAGGAGGAGCAAAGTGCTTTTGCAGAGCACATTCATTTCGCCTGGACAGCAGCACATTTAGAAAAGCTTGCAACTTGTTAGTAGCCTCTAACCCAAGAGATGAGCATGAGCTGTTTCTGCTCAGAGGATCTCTAATTGGATTTCTGCATCTATTTAAATTAGGTTATCATCCACTTGGCAGATTTCCTGCTTATTCCATCAGGGCGAAGGCCGTCTCCGTGACGGCTATCAGTAACTTTCTTCTCCAGGGCATCTGAATGCACTTCTGTCCACATGTCCATTTATCACTGTGAAGCCATGCAGTCCTCAAAATATGCTAATAAACTTGGAGGAACTGTTTTAGTTGCCATTTAGCTAGAATCTTCATACCTGCCTCTAGTCAGAGTTCACTGCGTGGAGCTGCCAAGAGTGGAAGCTTTCGTGGATAATTGTTTGATTGATAGAGAAACTCTTGCCTTTAAAGTAGGTGGTTCTTTTCAAGATGCATTGTCGTGACCTTCAAGATGTGTTGTCTGGATCTCCGCAACTCTATCTTGCTAACTGAACTCCTCCTGGAGGAGCTTGGATTGTTTCTGGAACCCTCGGTGTTGTGACATATGGGTACATATGTTCCCTGTGCTCTTTTTGTTGGTGCAAAAAGTCTCCAGCTCAGTCATGCTGGATATGAGCACCAAAACTATGAGATGCATTGGGATAACACCCTTCAAAAGACCACTCTTCTTTGGCCAGGCATCTCTGAGAGACGCTCCATTCCTCCTTCACCATGACTGTGCTACGTGTTTTCACCTATAATTAGCTGCCCAAAGCTTATGCTGTTTGCTTCAGGTAATCAAGTAGCCGCTCGATCCTGCTTGGAGGTATTGGTAGTGGTTTCTCAAAATGAAGCTCCTGTGGGAGTTCCTTGGAGGTGTCAGATATTTCAGAAGTAGGCAAATTGTGTTGGCAAGAGCTGACGCTTCTTTTACTGAGCGTGCCAACATTTCCAGTATCTAGAACTGGGGTTTTGTAGGATGCAAAATACTAGCCTAGAAAAGGGTGATAAATTAAGATCTGTGGGGTGAGACACGTTAAAATGCAAGAGTTAACCAACTCTTACCTGCCATATTTTTGTACTAACAATTTTCAGTGTAGGTGAAAGGAGATTTTATAATTTTTTTCTTAAATCATTTTGCTTTTTAAATGTCGAATGCCAAAATGTGATATAATGAACAGCAGTGTAAATGAACTGCATGTTTTACTGATATATTTAGAAATCCTAAGTGGAACTGTCAGATCGACACATTCTCTACACAGCAACTCGATTCTGCAACTGCAAGTTGTATTTAAGTACAAGAAAAATGAAAATGGGGGAGTTATTTTCCTTTTTGACAGGTTTAGATTAGGGCACAGTTACTTTCCCTGTTGCTTACCTCTTCAATCAAAGTGTCAGTTTAAAAAAATGTTGGTGTACTCCTCTGAAGAACATGTTCTTCCATCCAGCTATGCAATAACAGTCTCGGCTGAAGATGGTTAAGATCCTGCTCAGAAATTTCCTCTTGCAGCTTGAAGACATGCTGTGGGTTGGATGTTGTGGGAAAGGCAAGCACCGTAAAGAAAATCCACAAGTATATTTAAAGGCCTTCATGTTATTCAGTCACGGACTTGAATCCTACTTCTATTTGCAGTTAATGAGACAAGAATAGCTCTCTGGATTTATATTTAAAATTCCCTGTAAGAAACATTCAAAGCGGTCTTTATCCATAGCCAAAACAAACAGCTAATGTAGAGTTATCAACTATTAATGGCATTACAGTCCAAACAAGACCCAGATTTTACCGAAAGGTCTGGACTTTTCTGTCCTGTTCTGCTCCTAGTACTAAGTTGTAAAAGAAGATCCGTTTGTTCACTTAAAGGCTTTCGTATTTAAAGACATTATCCAGTATTACGCACTTCAGAAAGCCACAGTTCCTATTGCATTGCTGTCATGCAAAAAGTATATCCTGCCCTGCGCTGCGGGTGTTTGTTACTGCCTTTGATGCAAAACCTCCTGGGGCGGGCGGGGAGGACCCTCCACCTTTCCCTGATTGATTGGCACAAATAATTTTTCCAACAACATAAACACTTTGGTTGCAAAACTAACTTTCCTGAGGGCTATGAGACTTCAAGTTGGTGGTTGGGGGATCAAATAATCATCTCGGAAAGTTCTACTTTCTGCCTCTATTTCTTACGTAGGAACCTAAGAGTTAACTACAATACATAAGACAGCTGTTGAGAAGGGATGAGTGCAAGGAAAAGATTTCAGCTGTTGTCTCTTGTTGACAGTCATTTTGGTATCACTGAAGGCTTTATGATTTTCGGCTGTTATTTTTGAACCTCTGTATGTTTGGCCAGGCCACAGTATTCATAAACAGAGGCAAGAAGGTAAAGTATGCAGATAAATACATGTAGGATCTATGGGCCACATGGTGGATTGAATAACTTAATAGTAAACAATAGCACTTGTTTAGTAAGGCTTCTGTATCTATGTATTTACCACTTTTTAGAAGGTGGGGACTTTTGTATGCTGARGGGAGCATCTCTGTGAGAACTTTTGAAACATCATATACAAATTACTTATYTTGGCCATTCTTTATGTTGCTGTCCTCAGTGATTAAACATACATCCTTCTGTCAGAGGTTTTTTTTAGCTTTGTTGGTTGAAGAGAAAAAAGGTTCATAACTGGTAACTCCAGTGTTTTGGTGTTAACAAGAGTGGGAACTGAAATGGTGAGGTCCTATTCCAGAGCAGTGCGTGAATATATGTTCTAGTCTTACGTACTCTTTGAAGTACACAAGGGCTTAAAAACATAGTTAAAAGCCCTGTGAGTGTGGGCTTTGAGCAAAGAGCTTCCTCAAACTTGCTAGAAACTTGCAGCCTTTGCTTTTTGTGTTACTTGGAATGGATGCCCCTTAGGAAATGGAGGTACGTCTAGGTACAACTTAGAAAAAATCTGCTTAACACTTTTTACAGTGTTTTCGTATCCTGCTGAATAGTTGGTGGAAATGTGGAGCAGGCATAATACTTGGCTGTGTTTTCTCTTTCTAAAGAACTATTTTTTTTTCCATAGCCACATTTTGTAGAAGTAAACACTTTTAAACATTTCACGGTGCGGATTTTAAACAGACGGTTGTTGTAGGAATTGTCTGGACTCTTGTATTGCTCATCATATTCTGGGTCAGAGGCCACAGATTTTTTTCCATGTTTCTTATCTACCGAAATCAGCTTAATTCCTTGTGGAGGGATATGGATATGGAAACTCCCAAAAAAGGAGTGCTTGGGCATGAATTTCTACAAATACGGTTGATATAGGTTTAGTTGGTGGATAGATGTAAAGGATGTACATGTGTATTTAATTTGGATTTTTACAGCAACGATGAAACAGCACAAAAAAGATGCTACTGGTTGTGGTAGCTTTGAGCAAGGTTTATCATATGAGTAAATAAGGAGTTCTCATCTCCCAGGGAGCTGCACTTTTACTGCTTTAAACTTCATCCCTGGCAGTGAACACCGTCTCTCTGCTTGGTCAAATTCCTGTAGACATTTCCCTCCTAAATACAGGGCTTTAGGTCATTAGTAGTAGTTGGCAGACTCTTGATGCGGGAGGCTCTAGAAAAAATACTCCTTCCCCCGCCATTAATATTGGCATAAAAGTTCATATTGAAAAGTTTTATTTAAAGTTTGGAGAGAGGAACAGCTAAAGAAAAGGTCTTGTGTATTTTTTTTTCCTTCTTCTCAACTATTAATACAAAATGAACTTTTTCTTTCCCTTTTTTGAGACATCTTCCAGCCTGTCTGCCTAGCACATTGCTTTTCATTTTTCTTGCTTTGCTCCAGTCTGATAGATTAAAATGGTTTTGGTACATAGCTGTGGTATACTTGTGAACACCATAAAATTCAGATCTGCTTCCAAATGCTCCGTGTCAGTGTTGTCTAAATTGAACTCTTAATTTCTTTTATTCTTCTTGATCCACCTCTGTTTAATCAGCTCTTGCCAGCAGTAGATTACCCAGAGAATGATACCTGTGTAGCTACCGCAGCTCCCTTTGAACCTCAGGTTCCTGCAAAGTGATGCTGTAGCAGCGAGGTATGTGTCAAGGAGGGCTTTGCATTCCTGTAAGCATCCCTAGATGTATATGGCAGTCGTCTTTCCATCTGCACTTAAATTCTTCCCTTCTTTAAACTCTGCAAGCAGCTTTTCCGATGTTGAAATAAGACATTTGGGGATGAAGATTAACTTTTTGTTCTAATATTTATCGTACGTGCTGGAAGGTACAAATCTAGCATAGAGAAGGTGGTTTTTTTTGCTGTGGGTGAAGAGCCTGAGATGACTATTCATTCTGCTCTTTGTAAAATATAAATTACTGTCAGGATAACAACAGGCTGTAATAAAGGGTTTGGTATTTTACTATGTACATTGCAAACCACTGTAGCATTAACTTTGCTTCTTATCTAGCCCTGCATAACATCTCAGGTTGTTTTTTCACATCTGCTACAAACCAAAATTTTTATCTCCTGCCTTCATGCTTGATGAGTAGCCAGCGGATGTTAGCAGCAGGGTTTTGAGCAAAATGCTCAGCCAAATTCTGCATTTTATGGCCACTGCAATAAGGCAAACCTTTAATATAAGCCTTTTCCAGCACAGCTGAAACACGGCTTCTGTGTAGAGCCCCTGTCTGCTGAGACACAAACATGTCTGAATTTTTTTCCAGGCATTTTTCTGCTCCCGAGCTGTCATGCTGTCTTGTTGAGGGGGTAGGTGGCTGGCTCTGATCTGGCTGGAGGACCAGAGCAGCCCCCACTACAGGATTCGGAGGTGTGTGAGTTAGCACATGCTTTGTTCTGAGAGGCATTTGCAACCAGGCATACAGATTTTAATGTATTAAGTGTATTTTTAGCAAACTTCTTAAGGTGCGTTTTGCATGACTTCTGCAAATTAGAATGCAATTAGCTTGTTCCTACTGTTGCCTTATTAATTACTGTGATGGACTTAAACTGATTTGGGAAAGGATGTATCGCGGAGGATTGTGCCTTTTTTTTTTTTTTTTTTAAACTGTTCAGCAAGTCTCCATCACGTTTGATCATTAATCTTTCAGAAGAATAGTGATGGCTTAGTGCCAGGTTCCTACCTCTGGAGAGTAAAGATGGCAACAACTACTCTCTGCTCTGAATGACCCTCTGCATTAGGAGCTGTTCAGTTCAGCGCTAAGTGAATATTCATGAAGATGCCCCCTTCTTAAAAAGGGGTCGTTTGGAAATAGTCCTATTCTCTTACAAATACTGTAGTTCATTTTGTTTGCAGATTGTTTCTATTAGAAACTTGAATCAGAAAATACAGAATAAATACTATTTGAAAAAAAGAGGTAATGAAACAGCTGTATCTTGTTTAAACCACTTACTTGCAATAGCAGGAGTGTGGTTTTGACCATTTAAAATCAATTTTTTGTATTACTAGGTAGATTTGTGTATTCACAACGTCTGGGATAGATGCTGTTTTAAAATACTAATGATGATGATTAAGGAAAAGCATTTGTTATGGAATAATTGTGAACTATGAGTTAATTTAGATGCTTTGAGTTTCATTTCATATACAAATAAATATAAAAGAAAAAAAATCTGTTTACCTGAAATTGYACCTGTGAATTATATTGAAAGGAAACTGCATAATGAATTAGTGTAGAAGTAGCTGAAGGCCTGGCATGTGCAAGTATGTGGGAATGGTAATCTACATTGCATGAATAATTTTTTTGAATTGTTAGAGTGACGAATATTCTCTTGTAGGGAGCAATAGAGTAACTCTTATTGTAGCTATAACAATGTATTTTTAGTATCAACTAATTTTCAAATATGTCAAACAAAGCTTTTTATTTATGTTTTTTAAAGATGGGTGGAATATTTCCTGATGAAAAGGTTTGTAGGTTACAAACTATGAACGGTGTGGTTTAGTCTGATGCGAACACACTCACAAATACGCAGTTTGGTTGCAAGGTGCTTGTTCGTACAGCCAGCGGTGTTTATGGGCAGCTGGAGGTGCTTTTCTCTCATGCTATGCTCTTTGTATTTGAAGTCTCATTTTAACTAATTATCCTTAAATAATATTTATTTTGGTTACATTCAAGCGTGACTGAGTTATTATCCAGACCATTCTATGGAGATATTTAATTTTAAGATGCTTAGATGTGGCAGAGATGAAACTGCGTTATTGATGTCCCGGCCGGYGTGTTTTTCCTCTTAATGGATGTATTTCGTATTGTAGTTAAAAGGGTTTGAATGACTTGGTGGGCATCTGAGCTTTAATTTCTCTGATATTTCTATGTTGAAGGGCAAAGGCTGTGAATTCCCGAAGTTTGTTCATGTTGTGTATGTTTTGCTGCTTCTCCGCAGAACAGACTTTTAATGGATTTTCTTAGCCTGTGCTGCTCCATCGCTGTCGTTTAGACCAAGTTTCCCGGATCTTTTTCAAATCCTTCACTGTTCTTGATTCCGACAAGAAAAGCATTGTTTTTTGCTAAGGGCCTCTAAATTAACAGGGGAGGTCTGACTTGAGCCATGTCTGAATCCCCTCTGGTCTCTTGTGGGCATTCTTACAAACACTCCAGTTGAAAGGCTGACTTTATTTTATCATGGAGAAAGCCTCATTTTGAGCCTTGGAATGAAATAAATGGCTGAAATTGTTATGCTAGTTGATATGACTAATGCGAAAGCTTTTATTATGCATTCTTTTTCGGCAGGCAGTTTGAGTAATGCTAATAATTAGTGCCTTTGTTAGGAGGATTTGGGGGACCTGTGGGGGTGGCTAAGACCACAAGAGCCGTACTGAGTCAAGGCATAGCATCGAAAGCGCAGTCCCGCTCTAGCATAGGAGGAGGGAATGAGGAAAGCAGGTTGTCTGTCATCTGGTCAACCTTACGAATTACCAGCTGCTTGCATTACTGAAAGCAAGAAGCAACGCAGATGTAGGTTTTTCTGGTGGTTTTTATTTGCATGCACAAGGAACTGGACTGACAGTATGTGAAGTCAAATTAAATTTCTCAAGAGCAAAAGGTTTTTGTAGCTGTCCAAGCCTCTGTCGTCTTGCAGACAGTACTTGAAAAGTCTGGTCTGCTTCCCATCCTGCGCTTCAGCTGGGGCAGTAGTGATGGACTCTGATGTAAAGTAGCATGTTTTGTTGAAATAACCTCAAAACTATCAAAAGCATGAAAAGCACCTTAGAAGTTAATGAATTGAATCTGTGCTGCATATAACCTTGAGGTATATTTTAAAAGGACTATAGCACAGGCGTAGTATCTCCAAGGCTGCCTGGCTGGTTTTGGTCTTCTGAAGTCCCAATTTGGCTCTTTTTCAAGAAGACACGATCCATTAATGTATCTTTCTTTGAAAACCTTGTTTCGTATTCATATTTCAAAAAGATTAAACTCTTCTCAATGTATAAGCTCTGCAGGTAACTGTCATCTGCCTGGGCTATGTTCACATCAGCAAATAGTTCAGAGCTGCAGAGTGAGAAATGAAGGACTGAAGACCTGGTGTCCAGCCTATCGGTGTTTTAGGGGCTTTAGTTTTGGTCTAGGTCTAGATTTAGCATTCTCAGTTGTTCATTTGCACAAGTTGCTTTAGGAGTTTTTTGCAAAATGTCATAACGTGGTGGTTACGCTGCATTAGCAGGTGGATGAAGTTGAACTTGACAGTCTGAAGGGAAGATTGGAGGGTTCACCTGAGCGTGACTCACCGTGCAGTGAGCACTTTAGTTGTAGAAATTGAAAGAATCTCGGGAAAATCAGGAAAAACACGTCAGTGGTTTTGTTGCACATTTTCTGTCATAACATGACACTGGCAGAGGCACTTCTAGAGAGAGCAGGTTGTATTACATACCCATTTGGGTAGTCTCCCAGCGAATGTGTAAACTTTGAGTTCTGAAATCTGTATCTTCAGAAACAACTCCTTCTTTACTCAGCTTTGCAAAGTGGCTACTAAGAACTCCAGACTTCCAACCTGATCGCATGCAAAACCAAAACTGCACATATAGTTCTACGCACACTAATATAACTTTGGAATTTTCCATTTAGTCATCAAATAAATGAATTAATGGTGGTGTTATTCTTGTAACAGTGGTGCCTCCTCTAGTGAATATAATGGCCTTTGGTATTTGATTAATACTCAAAGAATCAGTGCAGTATGGCGCTTTTGTGTGCTCTAATTTGTATAATTTAATAGAAAATATAATAAACTAAGTCATAAATCCTTTAACTTCTTGTTTGTATTTCCTTTCAGTTTTGTATATGGAAGATATTTCAAGTAGCTATGTTATTCTTTGGTGTTATTATAGATGTGAAACTTGTAACTAAAAGAGGATCTTGCAATCACATGAAATCTATTTTTATTTCAATACTTGATGTATCTAAAACTTATTTACAAAAAATAATTACGGGTTAACATTTCTGTAATTTTTTTTACTTCTCTGCAGATGGACTTTATCAGATTTTTAGGGAAAATATTGAAATTTTTTTCCAAGCAAATACTCACTGGGGCACCGTGTAGTTTTGCTAGATTTCACATGCTATTAATGAGCTTGGCTGATAGACACGTGGATAAATCTTGTCTTTTTTGCTACAGGTCCAAGGAGCTAATAAAGGAAGCGATCCTTGACAATGACTTCATGAAAAATCTGGAACTGTCTCAGATCCAGGAGATTGTGGATTGTATGTATCCCGTGGAGTATGGCAAAGACAGCTGCATCATCAAGGAAGGAGATGTGGGTTCCCTGGTGTATGTCATGGAAGGTACAGTTTAAAAAGCTAATATTTATTTCCTTTTTTCCACACATACAGAGACGAAAACTTTATTTCATGGGAGAAATAATTTCAAAGAAAGAGGTTAAAGACGTTGTCTAAATATGGTTGTTGAAAAATTGTGTGGACTACATTTGCCTGGAAAATTTCCGACTAGATTTGTGTGCCTCCCTATATAAAGAAAGAGGGTGAAAGCTGTTAACCTCGCACTGAGATCCGTTGGAATAAACCTCCACTAAATACAGTTCTTTGGCTTTGAGGCAATGCCAATGGTTTGCTATATAAATTAGGGACTTAACAGAAAGAATGGTGTTGTGGAAATGGGAAATGACTGTAAAACAAGGAGAATATGGTCATGGCTTGCTACCTTGTAGGGCATTGTGAGGACAAGCTTACATATGTTGATAAAGTACATGGGACTCTCTGCAGAAGCAATGCATTGTATAATAGAAAATGGTATTTTTCTGTCCTGTGCACAAAAGAAGTGTCACATCTGCAGTTTAGCACATCTGATTTGTCACAGTATGTGTTGTGGCAGGGTTTTGTTTTCCTGGTGGAACACAAGAGCAGTGGATATTCTGTTGTTCTTGGGAGCTGTCAGGTTTCTGAAAATCTTTTAGCGGGATAGGTGTTGCCAGTGCTCTGCTTCTCCAAAATGTCAGCTATTTGCATTTTGTATCTTATTCTTTCAAAATTCTTTAACTCTTCACATGTCAAATTGCGCATATTTTATATACATGTTTTTTTTTTAAAGGAAGTGCATGTTTGTTTGTAGGAGTTACTAAGCTTGATCAAACCTCGTGTGTATCTACTCTTCTGAGAGTGACTGGTAATGGGTTCTAAGGCAAATGTCACTGTTTTAATTCGGGTAATGCAATAAGCAAATTCTCAGTTTGATTTAGTGCAATGCAAATGGATAGACGGTTATAAAATTCTTCTTGCTCCTTACCAGAGCCATCTGGTAGACTTGCAAGGATTTTGGCTAGGTAACACCTAAGGGGAATGGAGGTTTCTTGCTTGCCTGTATCTTTTGAGCAAATATGGGAAAACTACAGGTTATGTATAATTTGTGTGTTTATATGTATGTGTACATGCGCAGATTTATTTCTTAAATTGTTCTTTTAAACAAAAATATTTTCAAGGCAGTAAGCCATCCTTTAAACGTGGTTTCCTGCCAAACTCTTAATGCTGTATAGTTGCAAATGCTCTTCACTAGTTTCCCAAAACAGCTTTAATATTCTGTCCTTTTAAGGTTAAGTCCTTCCTCAAGGCGCAGGTTTAGTTCCTTCAGCTTTTAATATTTTTACATTTTGCACATTCAAATGGTATTTTGCGTTATGAAATAGTTAGTGGGGGATGCCAAAGCAAATTATATGTTTCCACCCCCAGCATTACATGGAAAGATTTAGGTTTTTCAATCCTCCATTTGAATACAGAGACTACATTGATGAGGTGCAGGATCTGTTCTACCGCTAATAAAAAACTGCTTGAAAATAATAGTTGGATAGTATTTTTTTTCGTTGTAAAATATGGAGGTTTTTCACTTCACAAAAGTGAAGTGTTTATTTCAAAAAACACCACCACATCAGAGGCACACTCACAGTATTTTTGCTGTGCGGCTGGTTTTGGATGTTGTGTTCAATGTTGTCCCTTGAAAAACCCCATAACAACAGGACGCTGTGAAAATCAGAACATACTTATCTCCTGCTCAGCCTTTTCACATTCTTTGGAGAGGATTTGGGGGGGGGATTTATGGGCAGAACTGTTTCCACTATGGTTTGGAGTACCCAACACGGCTTGGTACTCAGATGACCTTTTATTTGATACATCTGATGATGATATACTATTACTGTCACTTCCTTGAATTTACCAGATGTTTCTAATTATTGGTCCAAACTCTGTCCCTCAATTCTTGATTCTTGTCTTGTAAAACAAATGTGTGTCAAAGACAGCTTTTGCGTCTTTGGGGCACTTTAGCTTATCCTTGCTCTTCTGGCAGCCCTCTAAGTATGAGGGCATGACTTGGCTCTCCCCCAGTCTTCGGTTGGTCTCGTAACTTAATTTAAGATTATTTAGATAGCTCCGTAAATATGCATAATGCTTTACAAACAAAATTATGAAGGGTTTATAGTCTATGTTTAGACATAATGCAATGAGTGATGATGAAGTAATGGAAATGGAAGAAGACGTTATTAAATGGGTTGGATTATGGTTACGAGAGCAGGCTCACTAGCTCATTTTGGCTTATCGTTCTGTGTTCTCTCACCCACCCCCACCCCCCACCTATAAACTTTATTCTTTACAAAACTCTACTGGAGAAACCCATCTTTATGGGTATTACTGAGAGGTATTTTCTTTTCTCAAAAATCTAATAAATGCTGCAAGTGTTTCTTCCATTAATTCCTCTTTCTTTCCTTACTTGGGCTTATAGCTGTGATTAATAGGAATAAAAATTACTCATGTAGAACATTCGATAACCAATACTCTTATGCTTGYTTATAATTTATGATTCAGCGTTTAGACAGAACCTCTTACCAGAAGTCTGAGTTATATATTGGTGATGTTTCCTTAGACTAATTTTAAATAATARTTTAAGTAAGATGAATTTGAAAAAATCTATCATTTTCACTGTTACTTTCTGCATTCTCGTTTATCATGGTGTAGCAGTAGTAGTGTCTGTTTAAATTTTCCCCTCTAGACGCAAAGACTCTACTAGTCCTGGTGAGACCTATACAATTATGATCCTCGAATATTTTGTTTTTTTACCATGGATGTTAAAATACATATGTATGTGACACTTGCTGAGCTCGGTGAATCTTCAAAGGCTGGGTAATGATGAGTGTTGACCTCCAAACTCTTTCTTCTTCACTGCTGCTTTATGATGCTTTCTGAAGGTAATTCCAGGTTTGTTACRTTCCTTGGTGGGAATGGCTGTAGCGTTGTACCTCAGCAAAGAGTCAGGAAAAGGCTTGACTCCACTTTTCCATGTTCCCTTTGATTCTAGCAGAAAGGTAATTTCATGCTGCCCAATACTGGGTTTACACATACAGTCATTTTTATTTGTGCATTTGCCCAACCCTACCCACASTAGCAGGCTTGACTCTTTCCCCTCCAGTCATGTGCTCCCATGCATGCGATGACTGAGTAAAAACTTTGTATTCTTTGTCCTATTATTCCATGTCTTGCATCAGATTTCCTGCCTTCCTTGTATTTCTTTTTATTATCAGGACCCAGAGCAGCCCTCGTACGAACCGATTGGACTCTAGTGATGAAAAGTCAGTTAATACAGAGAAGTTTGAGAAAAGATGAGGTTATTGAGAACACAAGAAGAAAATCTTTCATATATTTAATTATTCAACCTATTATGTGTCAAACTGCAAAGCTGGGCAGGGAGAAGTGAAACACAGTACAAGAAAATAGGAGGAAACTGGAAATTGTGATTTAGATGGGGAGAGGAGGAAGCTGAGAGAAATGTTCTTGGAGCAGAAACGGTGAGGTGCTATCAGAGGGAAATCAGAATGAGGTAGTGTGCTCAAAAGGAAGATGTTCTCTCTGTCTGCAGCATGCTGGGTAGAGGCAACTGTTGAGTTTGAGAGGTAGGAGTGTGCCTCTTGCATGGGCCATGCTTCAGCTGGATCGGAATCCGTCCCAACAGGAGGGAAACACCCATCAGATTGAGGAGCTCTCAGTCTAAACACCTTCTGACCTGAACGTGCACCGATCTGGGAGCTTGCTTTTCAGGGTGCTTGTAGCTTTCAAATTGTGCAATGCTAAGGGAGATGTGCGGTTAGTCTCATCCTCCAAATCCAGTAACTGGTAATATGCTCAATCTCCTCTCAAGYAGGAGGCTGCCCCAGTTCTGGTAGTCTTCCCTTTCCTGGCCGTGCATCTGGACTTTTCGGACTGGCACTGCATTTACTGAATCTGAAAAGTTTTGTGCAAAGACTTTGTTTAAAAAAAAAGAAAAAATAAAAAGAAAAAAAGAAGAAGAAAAAAAGTCATTGATCTATAGGTAGGATTTAACTGGAAACTTGCCTGGTTTGCTGGTGGGCTCCTGCCTGGGCTTTCATGAGATACAGCCCTGAGGAGCTACAGAATGAGAGTTGTGCTTGTGGGAGAGCCCTTCTGGGTCCCTCTCTCTGCCTTGCTGCACTGAGGCAGGCGGGGTCCTAGCATGAAAGCTCAAGGATCGCTGTTTCTACCAGGTCTGAAGCCTTGGAAGTACTGGTTTGGGCTGAACTTTGGCTCCAAGTCTGCAGTGAGAAAACAAAGCTATCAGTCAGGAGCTGAAACTGAAATTTCTCAGCAAGCAGAATCCCAAATTTAGGCCTGCTTTGCTTTTAGTTTTTCGCTTCTGGGCTGACTTTAGCAGTAGTCTGTGTCTTCCTGGCCAGATTTCCACCTCTTGGAAAATAAGGGCCCCCAACTTACCTGTTTTCAGACCTTCAGGACTATTGCTGGCCCCACCATGCCCCAGTCCTTCAACACTGCATTTCTCTAGCATCATCCTGCTTGTTTACTTAGTTTAGTCGCCTGAGGTAACTGGGTCTGATGGGTTTGTGGCACAGACCACCTTAGAAATGCCTTATGTATTAAATGCAGATAGTCAAGGATACATTTGTTCAGTTAACAAAATTCATGAGGTTGATGCCAATGTATTTCTTCTGGAGGGGAGGGAGACCCTAATAGGAGGTACCCATAGAGAGGCACAGCAACCTGAAGGGCTCCATACAAGGCACTATTAGACAGGTGCCAGGGTGGGGGAGAAGGTAGCATCGCAACCAGAGCCCAATGAAAAGAGATCTCCTCATGGCTTCATACCTTACCTGACCTCAGGCAGGGTTTTTGCTATTTACAGACTGTTCCTCGCATTTTAAATATTTGTCTGTTCCTTAGCAGCAATGCTATCATCAGGTATCTGTGTGATCATTAAATAGTAATACAAACTAGGTCCTATGCCTGTGAAAGACTTCTCAGGACAGAGACCTTGATTAGGATGTGGAGAACCGTTGGATTTGGGCGGTTGTAGCAACCCGTGTTTCCTGAGTAGCGTTTTGTACAAGTTGAGCGTTTCTCTTCCACTCCAAAGTTCTCCCTTAAGCCCCACGGGAAGGAAGCTGGCTCCAATGGACTCTTGAGGCAAATGGCACGTGTCCATTTGTCTTGGGTGGCTCTCATGAACTACAGAAGAAGGATTTATAGGAAGTAGCAAGGTAGGAACTGGTATCTCATCAGGTTCTGAAATGGTTTGGGGCAGGGAACACCCCTTAATTCCCCTCTGTTCATTAAGTAGCAGGAAAACCCCACAACTTTTGCGTATTAACTGAATTGGGTAAAGAGATGCCCTTAATCTCTAACAACACCAAAAAATTTCCCTTATAGCTGTGCTTTGAAGGTGGAAATTAACTTATTTGTGATATAAGCAAGTATTCATCAGGGACTGAAATTGCTGGAAGCATTAAACATACATGCTCTGACCACCTACAGCAACAGTATTCCGCCAGGCTGATGGTACTGGTAGTGAAAAGGGGGACGAGTGATGCTGTGGCTTATACATCTGAACTGGTCTATACTGACACTCTTGACTCTGCAAGTAAAACAATTTTGAGAATTAAATAAACTTATCAGAAATATTACCTTATGAGAAAGTATATTGYTCTAAGAGTGGTTCAACAGATTGTTTGTCTTAAAATTGAAGTTTCTTTCAGAGCCAAAAAAGGTTCTTGCTGGTTAATCATATTCTGCCTGTAAAATTASTCCACCACCTCCAGTTTTCTTTAAGGAAAAAAACCAAACATTTTCCAAGTTCTSGATTTGCAGGTTTGCATTCATTGACTTAAAGCCTTGTTTGGGCATAACATTTCTAAAATTTTCTGAAAGCACTTAAAAATGTGAAAAGCTGGAGAGATCTGTTTCAGAGAGATACATCTAGATCTGTACCGTGTTGACAGGTTTGAGTTATGTGTGGGTGTTACCTCACACTAATGAGGATAAATGTGATATCCCACATCTGAAACCAAATGTTTCCTCTTGTGCTCCCTCTCTGTCTGAACCTGTCGACTGCACTGTGTCAAATTTGATGGTTGCATTATGAAAGGAATCAGGTGACAAGGTACAAGTTTTAGGCTCTCATGTGAATAACAGTCATGCCCTTATAAACAGATGTTATAATTTTTTTAGAAACTATGTTAATAGGTGTAGAGAGTCCTCTTYTTATGTTTGTTGCTATTGCTATAAAGTATGGAAGAAATAATACAGTGAGCTGGGGGGAAAAGGARGGTTAAAATACTTGAATTAACTATTTTGTTGCTCATGATTTTGTGTTGGCWGCAGGTGCTGTAACATCCTTCCTGACTGTTTGTCCTTCTGCAAATTAATATAGGGGTTATACCTCTGCACCACAGCTTGAGAACCTGAGTGAATAAAAATAGCTCCACCAAAACTCTGTGGGCTCCTACTTCTGTAGGCATGAAAACGGGAGAAGCAGCTTTTTAAGAACCCATACTGAGAAACAGCCTACACTTCCCCCAGCCCTTGTTTTAGTAGTTTTTCCTCTCCTCTTTAATTTAATTTTATTTTTGTCTTCAGTCATGGAGATTCACCTTTTATTTTTGAAGGAGACTTTATTTCTTCCTTCATTCTTGGTAGCTTCTCCAAAGCAAYGAAGTGTCTAATTGTGACTTCCCATGGGAATGTGTTTTTTTGGGAGTCAGAGATGACTTGGGAAGGAAGGTATTCCTAGAAACTGCAGGATTTGACAGGATGTCAAGCTTGGTGTTGGTAAGGGAGGACAAACAAAGTCTCCGTAGCCATTTGAACTACACAGAGAAATGCAAGAGGCTGTGGAAGACCTCCCATCAGAGGTGGCAGAGCTGTCTGGTCTCAGATGGGTGAAATCCTCAAAGCAACTCTTCAGTCTCTGGGGATTTTTGCTGTTGAATCAAGACCAAAGCAGGCATATAGATACTGTCTGTGTTCCTCAAGACATCACCTGGCTGCCTCCTGCGGGTTATCGCAGCCTTTGCCCAAGTTTTGTGATGCTGTAAGATTTCATCATCAGTCCGTTGGCCAATGCGCTTATCCTTGTTCTCACTTCTGAAGGTGTGCTGGAGTGTCTCATCCTTTTATCTCCTGTTTCCTTTTTCCTAACTGTGCAGTTATGTGATTTCGCCCCCCCCCCCCAACTGGACAATGATCACTGCAGACTCTTGGATGCTGTGTGCAGTCATCCACAAATAGTGTCCAATCTGCCTTTTTGTCACCTTCCCTCTGACCTCTTTTGTCTCTTTTTATGGATTACTCTCATAAGGATCGGATTTAATAGGACGTAATTGCTCTTCTAGCCCTAAGGTCTTCTGAGTCAGTTCCTTCTCAGAGAAAGGATTTGGGAGGGCTGATTCTTCTAAATGAAAGAGAAATGGAGAACAGAGACCCATTTTGGATTTAAGTAGGCTAAATGACTTTGTTCCCAAGTGCAAGTCCAGAATAGCAAAATGGGGGCAGTAGTACTGCCACCTCAGTGGAGAGAGTGCATCATGTCTCTTGACCTGCACCACATTTATTTTTATATYGCTGTACACTGTACTTGTGAGAGGTCCCTTACTTTACTACGGCCTGCTACTCTTGTCATTGCAAAGTCCAAATGCATGAGCTTTTCCTGGCCTTGTTGGTATTCACCAATACTGATGGTGATCGTCATTCATCTCAAATAAAACCATATTGAGGGGTTTGTTGGTTTTTGGTTGGTTTTTTTTTTTTTCCCCCCAGCTTTGGTGAAAGAATGCTGGCTGGAACAAACTTTATAAACATTTTAATCTGTTTTAATTTGTTTAGTCTCTGGGGTTAAGAGTGACTATGCAGTTTCCGGTTCAGTCAATTGAATCCAGAGACATTGGCTGAACTCTGTGTCTGCCAGGCTGTTTTGGGTCAGTCTCATGCTCTGAGATCATACCCGGAGAGAGGGAGTTGAGCCCGTGCAGGTAGGGATTTGCCTGGCTGCATACTGGGTTTTGTCATGTGTGCCCAAATAGTATCTTTGCTAGACATCCTCAAGATCAGTGGTCCTGCAGACCACCATGAAGTTCCTGCCTTTTTGGTGTAGGACCAGACAGTTTTCGGTGCTCTTTCCAAATATATTCCTGGTAATGTAGCTAGGTCCTCTATGTTCCTACCTTTCTGCATCTCCCAAGGACACTTCGGGAGGTAATAATAGCTGCATYCATTGCAATCAGGGCTTTTCTAACACAATTGAGGCAGTTCTGCTTCTAAGACTTGTTCTACCTTTCAGTATGAGTGTTTTGGGCCCTACTTGAGACTCCAAGCCTCTTCTCGAGGGGTTTGGACCTGCCTTCCCAAGCAAGTGTCAAAAAATAGCATCTCATTGCACAGGTGTTAGATGGCTCTTGAGATTGGAGAGCATTTACTCAGTGTCCATAAGGAGCACTGTGTAGGAAGGAATCACTTAGACATTTATGGCAAAGTGGGATTTTCTGCACAGCATGCCAGCAAATCATGATCCTCTGAAGAACCCGCCTTTCACAGGACTTTCCATTAGTTTTGTGAAAATGTACTGTGGCATTAGTTTCTTCTTTGCACTCTGTTTAATGTTTTCAGCTGGTTTTTGCTTTTTTTTCTTCTTCATCCTGCTATTGTAGAGTTGGGCAGGAGTCAGATCAGGGTTTTTCCTGCAGTCAGAGATACTGCTCCTCGCTGGAATACTGCAGCCTTCGTGGGTTTCCCATTTGAGTCTTTGTTTTYCCATGAAGATAAGTGGTTTAGAGGTCGTCGCTCCTCTGGGAAATTTTCAATCGCTCATCAATAATCCCTCCCCACATCTCCCATGTCCAGTGCTGAGACCATTACATATCAGGACAAGACCATTTCCTAAGGTTCTCTGGGCTTAAGAGATTCTCTAGGATTGATGTCTTCATTCCAAAGATTACCCTACTGCAGAGCGGACTTTATGAAGACTTGCTGGAGAGAGCAAGGGCAGAAATATCAGGTGTCATTCCAGGTCTGCAAGACATCTCAGTAGCTGCCCCTTGGAAACTGGCCCCTCATGGAACAATCGGTGTTGTAGGGCTTGAAGACCATCCCTTGGGCAATGCAGTGGCATTAAAAGAGTATTCCTAGAGCTCCTTATAATAYGAATGTGCATATGGGCAAAACAAGCAAGGGAGGTTACCAACCAGACTCCTTAAAATGTGCTGTTGATATACATGTTCACATCTAGCACTGCATCCCCTCTGTCTCAAGAGTCCTGGGAAAGAGTCTGTAGGGCAGAGGAGTGAAGGGTTGAGATCTCAAAACATTTCTGGTTGCTTCTCTTTTATTACACACTCACTTTTTGGTTGGTATATCTCTTGGGGATTTCCATGGAGTTTAGTTTCTCCTTTGGAGAAGATCAGGTTTGTTTCTAACCCTTAGTTGATGCTTTGAGACTGTTTTATGTCTAGCCTGAATATTTGCAAGAAACTTGGTAATGTTACTTTGAGACCTGCTTATCTTTAAGCAAACAATTTTATTATTTTTGGCATTGTTTAGTAATCGTACTTTTATATCACTTGCCCATAATTCCAGTCATGCCCCTGGCATGTGGTGAAAAAGGACAACTTAATACATATGTTTATATCAACTGTGTCTTTATCTACTTGGAAATATTCAGAGCTTTTCATGTAATTTCTTAAGTGGTATTAATACCCTGAGAGTCTACCTAGGACCTAGCAGCATAAGAACAACAAAAAGACTTCCATAACTTGGCAGTTGCATGCTTTTTAGTGATGCAGCGTGAAAACGTGGCGTGCTTGAAAAATCACTGTAACTTATGCACTGGATCAAAGAAGCAACGGTACGTTCACTGCAGCAGTCTGGGTCTCCAGTGTGCTTCAGCATTTAACCCAGGGCTTCATGCATCTTCATAGGTTTTTGTGAATTGTAGAAGTTACAAAATCTGTCAGTGTGAAGTTGGAGCAGAAACTCGTTTGTTAATTTTGGGGCATTTTTAACTATCACTTACAGAAATTGGGTGCTTTTCCAACCGCTTCCTTTTGGAGTTACTACAATTCATACTAACATTTGATTTTTCTCTCCCCTCCCCCCCTTTTTTTTCTGAAAATCAAAACTGCGGTTATTTGTTGGTTGTAAAAATCCACAAGTATTTCTTGCTAAGTATTTTCACATAAATAGGTAAAGTGTGGACTTCTCTGTGTGGCTGTAGTATTGAGATGGCTTGGTTTTGCAGCATTGAGGCCCAGCCTGTGTGAGCACCATTACAAGTATTTGTTTCTATATTTTTCCAAATTTTTGTCAACTTAAAAACTGCTTCTAACAGTCTTCCAGGTTATGGTAAATTGAATGTTCAGGTGCTCTGTTCTTTTACTGTGTCAGTGTTAGAGAGCCTTGTGTATGGCCTGTCTCTTAGAGAAATTGAGTGGCACGCTGTTGTTTTCATATACAGGACAATATAATGCAAATCTTCCACCATTATCATCTAGTAATTTCAGTTTTACAGTGTCTTAATAATTAACTCTTCTAAAAGTAGTTATTTACTCATACTAGTGACAGGGAAGTAAATATTTCTTGGACTTATTTCATGAAATGTTCATGAGATGATTATCACAGTGGCAGTATTTTATAGGCAGTGATTGTGCTCGTGATTAGAATGTATTTTGATATTTGCTCTGTATAAAGTAATTATTTTTAAAGCTGCAGAACTAACTCTTAACACTTTAAATGCAATAAGAACATAGTACTGTAATACTGCTGCAATGTCTTACGTGAGAGATTCTTACTTACCCTTTCTCTTAAAAATAACTCCAACCAAACTGCAAGTTGGTATATGTTTTTTGTGATAGCTCCTATGAACCTAACAGACTTTATTAGCGAGATTGCTGAATCGGAGCCAAACAGGGTTTACAGGCGGAAAGGTGATAGTGTTTTATAAGGGCAGAGGGAACATTCCTTGTCACCTGAGCCGGGATTTAGGAAGGAAAGCCTGTATAAATCTCACAGGTATTAGAATATGAGGTTGCGAAGCAGCAATCCAGTCAAGCAGCGTTCAGAGAGGAGCAGTGCGATGCTGTCTGTGACCACTGTCCTGCGACCTGCCCCTCTGCTTGGCTGAGACGCTGTGTGGGGCGGGCAAATAACCTGTAGCCCGCCTTGCTAATCTTAGGTACAGACCTCTTTTTAAAGAACAAACAAACCAGCAAAACCCCAAACACTGTGTAATTTATGTTAAGGAATGGCAAGAGGATGTACTTATATTCTAAGGATATTATTTGATTAAAAAGTCCTTTTCAGTAATGAAAACCCAACCTCTGGTTAGTCTAAGCCAGCATTTGGTAGGTGGGGAGGAGAAAATGCAATCAAAGCTGGGAGCTGACTTCAGACCTATCAAATATAATTTCTTGTAGCTATCTAAATCATCATCATCATCATCATCATCATCAACGAACTTAAGGTTTCTCAAGGTATTGCCAAACTCTGATCAGTGGAGAGGAGGGACTGTACAGTATACAATGCCTTTACAGGGATGCTGCCAAGCTGAGTCTTGTATCTCTGTCCTCGTTCAAGTCCTGCTGTCAGCACAAGCTTCCCCGTTAGATTTGGATGAGAGAGGACTGCTGGCAGGTTCTAAAGCAATGCTGTAAAAGTTCTAGTGTCAAGATGACCTGAAAATATTTTCGTTTTCAAAATGAATGCCCAGCTTTCTTTGGGAACTGCTCGTATTCACTCATAGTTACTACTCTTGCCATTTCGTTCATCATTATCTTAGCTTCTCTGAATCTAAAGTTCTTGCTCTCTTTGCAGTGTAGTATTGAACAAGGCTGGAGCAGATTTAGCGAAAGCTCTCGTCTTCATTGCTAGGGAGGGGTATTCAGAGTTTATCAAATAGGTACATTGTTCTGTAAATGCATTCATACAACCTGGTTTGTCTGCAGGCAGCCAAATACTCATCTTCCCCTCTTCAGGGAAGAAAATGCGTAGGTGTAACCTCTTTAAAAAGATTACCACTATATAGGAAGCATAATGGATGTATATTTTTCCCTCACATAAGATCATAGTTGATGTGCTATTTATTTTTGTGTTTCTCAGCAGTTATGCAAAGACTGCTTTGTTGTTTAGGGGGTTTTATTTACAAAATAAATGGGTGAGATAAAGCCTCATTCATTTTATTAATAGCAGCTGAAAAGGGAGGCACAAATGTCTGTCTTGTCTCCCCCACCATTCCATGACTCCCTTTTATTGAAACTCCCACAACTGAAATGTAAAATAAAGGACTTTTCATCATAATAGTATACATCAAGGCGCCTGGATTTTGACCTTTGTTTCTGCCCATTAAAATACATGGCTATATAATTTAGTCTGTGTATGCAGATAGAAAGACTCTAGTGTTAGCAATCCAAACTATTATTAAAGAAACATTAGAGGCAAAGTGTTCCCTTTAGTTAGGCTTGATTCGCTTTGGATCGCTTGTTTACTTTGAAAGCTGATCTACAAAAAAAAAAAAAATCAAACCATGCATGCCCCATGCCCTTTCTTACTGCCCTAGGTTGTACAAAGAGAGCTCAAAATGAACAGTTTGAGGAAGGGGAAGGAAAGAAAGGCTTCCTGCTTCTTTTTTAAACTGCAAAGTCAGATCACTTCTACCTTGTAAGTTGGTTTTTTGTTTTTTTTTTGTTTTTTTTTTTTTTAAATCTGTAGTGGAAAATGAGAGGGTGCAAACAGGAAAATTGAGAAAGAAAGGGACTTCTAGTCCGTAGACATCCAAGGTCTCCAGTACTCTAATTGGAAAGTGCACCACACAAATCGCTTGAAATGGAGACGAAGAAGTTGTTTTAAGCTGTCTTGGTGACCCTCTGCTTGATGGGGCGCTGACTCAACCTCTCGAACGCAATCTCCAGTTTATATTCGGCAGGTACGATATGATCACTGAGTGCTCAAAACCACCTCTTGGAAGGGTAAAGCACTGCAAACGCCGCCGCTTTTAGCTCTCCAGTGAGGCCGGTTGTTCTGGGTTTTGTTCGAGTGGTGACTCAGTCATTGTTATTTCATGCAACAATGAGTGAAATGGGGAAATTTCTGTATATATCCATGTTCCTTAAACACTTCACCTTGGTTGAACATCTCTCTGCCTCAGGGGAAACTCAGGTGAGATTTCATCTCTCTCCTCCTAGCAGTGGGGAAAAACTCCCACGGATTTGTATGGCCAAGGCTCTCTGCAGACCAGAAGTTTGACAGTGAGAAATCTGAGAATAAGTTAAAAAAAAGAGAATAAAGCCGGGGAGGTGGGGAGATTTCTTGATTGCATTCTTCAGCAAAGTTTTCTTATTTTTCTTTTGGTTTAATATGTTGGTCCTGATCTCAAACTTCTGTATAGCCCTGGCAGATGAGTTTTGGGGAAAAATGAGAATTTTGCTCTTAGGAAACAAATCTTTAAGATATCAAAATGTCAGATCAATTTTTGCACTGTATTCTAAAATGATGGAAATTACAATGCATCCCAGCAGCTGCTATTCCTAGCACATCCAGGCACAGATGATAATTAAATGCAATCTGAATACGTAGGAATTTAAGATTGAAAAACAAATAAAAATAAGATGTTTGCCATCCTTGTGCTAAATATTTTTATAACCTCTCGGTTCTGACTGGAAACAGCTATTTTGTGATGTGACCAGAACATGAAATAACACCGGGTAGGCTTTCTCATATTATAAATAAAAGCAGCAGCTGAGGTTTGAGATGATGCAGATCTCGAAGAGGAATAATCCTGTTGTAGTTATGCAGCCGCATCCGTCAAGCAGAGATCCACAAGGGACTGTTTATCACTGCTGAAATGATATAAACTCTTATCTTGAAGTAGGAGGAAACTTGAAGTTATTTTCTGTCTGGATTGTGGGATTTTTTTTTCTGGTAATGATGTATAACTTCACAGGTTTCTTTCTTAAAGTTAATCATATTTTGTGTTGCCTGTTGTTCTTCATCTGCCTTCACCTCTTTTCTGTCATTGCTCTTGGRGGAGGATGGGGAGGTCCAGGAGCTTTGTTCATAACTAGGTGAAATCTTACTTAAATTAGCTTTTTCGGGGTTTTCAGCCAAAAACATTGTGTTCTTTTGCCATGTTCTTTTGTGGCAGTTGTATCCATTGGAAAAGTGAAGCCAAGTATTGATAGAAGATCTTCAGTGGGAAATAAAGAACTGTCTGTGGCAAAGCCCTGCTAACTTCACCAGTGCAAAATGGTGAATARCTTGTGAATTTTAGTGCAGACATCCCTGGGAAAATATTCCTAAGGATCATGGGGTGATTTTTGCCCCTACACCTGGTAGTTTTGCAGTGATCCACAGAGGCTTGTAGTAATCCATGGGGTAGACGCTCCACAGTGGCTGAGAAACAGGTCCCAGTATAGACTTTTATTAGCGCCAAGTGGTCAACRTGCCCTAAAATGACAACTATCTCCAGAGATCTCCTTTAAACACTGGTTTCCTGTGTTAAAATTTGGACTGAACTAAATCCATGGAAGATTTTTAACCAAGGAATGTGTTTGTTCCCAGTCAGTACAAGATAAGAAGAGAAGGAGGTGTCCTTGGTAATGTTCGTCTGGAGGGAACAACTGGACCTCATGCATGATGAATGAAAAGAAAGGAAGTTTATTTTCTGCTTTTCATCAGCAGCTCCTGCTTGTTATCATTTGTCAGCTACCTCCAGTACGTTGTTTTCCTTCTTGGAAAAAAGCAGCTTTTTTCAGAYGCCACATAGTTGAAAATATTTAACACTGCAGAACTAACCTTGCTCATAACTGCTGCTCGGAGGATAATTTATTTCCTAGTCTTGCGCTCTGTTGGCTGAACAGATCATGRTTGTCAGGGAATTGAAGCATTTGGGTTTCCTTAGGTGCTTTTGGTGGTGGTTGGCAAGACTGAAGCACTGGGAAGTGCTGAGATGTCCCAGCAGCTTTCCGTGCTGCTTTGCCCCTTTAAATTTTAATGGTAATCTCAGTTTTCCATCTTAGTTTTGCAAAATAAATGTGTCTTATTTGACTGTCAAATTAAGCAGGGCTGTGTTTTCTTGGTGGAAACATGCTGGGGAGGAGGTTGGGAAATCAAAGAGCCGAGTATGTATCCTCAGTCACTTCTRTTTTTTTCAGAAGTTTGGAGAATTTGGGACCTCAAAGTACACACTTGGCAGCGTCTATTCCCAATATTGGGGAAACTGTAGCGTCTTGTCTTTCCTGGTTTGTAATTGTGTGTGCCAGACCAGAGGGATCGAAAGGACAGATGGTGGGTCAGAGCCCCTTGGCTCGGTGCAGGGTAGCTAAGGCTTCTGCCATGGCAGCACAAGGGTTTGGGGGGACTATCCCGAGGGCTTTCTTTCCTCTGCAGGTGGTGATAGTTGCCACCAGAAGGTTTTTTGCTAGATGTTCCTGAAAGCTKGCCACTGATCTTTTTGCAGCCTGATCCTTAACAGTCTCTGTCACTGGATCATCTGCAAGAAAAACCATAAAAAAMCTGTTTTACTAATCTTTCTGAAGGTAGCATGAAGCTATTTATCACTCTTACTTCTCGCTAGATTTGTTTCTCAGTACCATAGTCGAGTGATTATCGTATGTTAGCATTCGGAGCCAGGTCCTTGGGTGACATAAACCGGCACAGTCCCATCTGTCAGCAAGCTGCCGTCTCCATGCTCTAGGAATCTGGTCCTGTTCTTTTAATGTTGTTATTTACCATAGTAAGGTGATCAGTAAGATAAACCTTTCCTTAATGTTTTGTCCTCAAATAACGCAGCTTAAAAAGAGAGGGAAAGCTTATGCCAAAGCAAAACAAAAAATGCTCATAGTAAATGAAAGCTAATGGGAGTAAATGTACTGTAGAATAGTATATTTATATGTGGACTTTCACAGATGATTTTTTGATGCTAATCAGGCCAAGTCAGTAAGAAGTGGAAAGGGTTTATTAAGTTAAGCAACAGGATAAATTACATTCCTTAGGGTTACTAATGTCTAAACAGGCTAAGGGTTAAAAACTCTCKCTGGGCTTTTGTTAACCCTAAGTAAGTGACAAGAATGATATGTTTTATAATAGAGTTTTAATTTTCCAATACCTACGGTTAGAATTGGCACTCAGTAGGCGTTTTCTATAAATCTTGCAATGTATTGCACTGCAGTGCACAGAAAAGAGATGTACTGAAGGCTTATTTCACTGTCTTGAGACTTGCTATACGCTGTATTCACAATATTATGCAGATCAGCTCTCAAACTGGGATGTCTGAGTTAAGAATCGCTCTCATCCAAGAACAGAAATCAATAAGTATTCACTCTAATATTACATATTAGTGATTTTTAAGAGCTCCATAAGGAGTAGAAAGGATCACTATTTATAAAAGCTTACCATAMACAACTTAATTCTGTTTCAGCGCTGTGGTTGTCATTAACATCAATGTTAGGTTTTCTTGTAGTCCTGTCAGAGACGTATTTAGATTGTCCTGTGTTTATTCAGGATGTTATTCCTCATAACCTCATTTTACAGAGCTATTAGTGCGAGGGGAGCCCACTGGTGACCAGCAAGAAGCCTTGCAAATTTGATCCTTGGTAAGTGCAATGAGCTTTAGCCTTGAGGCTTTCCCATAAACCTTGCATAGTTTCCTAAACCTGAAGAAATCCACCTTTAAAGTACATAGAAAACAAAGTCCCACTTCCATCCTTAGGTAGGGGACTTTGCCTCGCTGAYCCATTTGGATAGCTCGTGGTGGGGTAACTGGGATTTTCAAAATGCATGTCCATGTGTACCCATAGGGAAGGGTAGGAAATCTTGCCCAAGAATAAATTCCTGAAGTTGTTTATAAAGATTGAAAGACTTATGTAGAAAGCAAAAAATTGTGAACGTGCCATTGTAAGTCCATCAAAATAATCCCTTTAGTACAAAGGGTATCTAAATAAATAAAAAAGTATGCAGAATTTACATTTTTCCTATGAAGTCATCTCTAGAAAAAATTTGCAAATAAATTTAATCTGGCAGACTGAGAACAGAACTGTTCCAAGGTGTGCTGCAGTGAATTGAATTAAACCCATGCTATTATTCGATTAGCAAATTACTATTCCTAAATTACCCTCCTTTCCCTCTTGGAAGCAGCAGCATCTACAGCAGCAAATGTCGGTGGGTAGAGGGGTGTTATCTCCTCTGAATGTCAGGGGAAGAATGAAGCCTGCCTGCCAGTGCTGGCTCTTTAGTTCGTAGTTTCTTCTCATAGAATCAGTCTTAGAATCATTAAGGTTGGAAAAGACCTCTAAGATCATCAAGTCCAACCGTCAACCCAATACCACCATGCCCACTAAACCATGTCCCAAAGTGCCACATCTACACGTTTTTTGAACGCCTCCAGGGATGGTGACTCCACCACTTCCCTGGGCAGCCCGTTCCAGTGCTTGACAACCCTTTCGGTGAAGAAATTTTTCCTAATATCCAATCTAAACCTCCCCTGGGGCAACTTGAGGCCATTTCCTCTCGTCCTTTCGCTTGTTACTTGGGAGAAGAGACCAACACCCGCCTCTCTACAGCCTCCTTTCAGGTAGTTGTAGAGAGCAGTAAGGTCTCCCCTCAGCCTCCTCTTCTCCAGGCTAAACACCCCCAGCTCCCTCAGCYGCTCCYCATMAGACCTGTTCTCCAGACCCTTCACCAGCCTCGTTGCCCTTCTCTGGACACGCTCCAGCACCTCAATGTCCTTCTTGTAGTGAGGGGCCCAAAACTGAACACAGGATTCGAGGTGCGGCCTCACCAGTGCCGAGTACAGGGGCACSATCACCTCCCTGCTCCTGCTGGYCACACTATTCCTGACACAGGCCAGGATGCCGTTGGCCTTCTTGGCCACCTGGGCACACTGCCGGCCCATGTTCAGCCGGCTGTCGACCAGCACCCCCAGGTCCTTTTCCGCCGGGCAGCTTTCCAGCCACTCTTCCCCAAGCCTGGAGCGTTGCCTGGGGTTGTTGTGACCCAAGTGCAGGACGCGGCACTTGGCCTTGTTGAACCTCATGCAATTGGCCTCGGCCCATCGATCCAGCCTSTCCAGATCGCTCTGCAGAGCCTTCCCACCCTCAGGCAGATCAACGCTGCCGCCCARCTTGGTGTCRTCTGCRAACTTACTGAGGGWGCACTCGATCCCCTCGTCCAGATCATTGATAAAGATATTAAACAAGACGGGCCCGAAAACTAAGCCCTGGGGAACACCGCTCGTGACCGGCCGCCAACCGGATTTAACTCCGTTCACCACAACTCTCTGGGCTCGGCCGTCCAGCCAGTTTTTTACCCAGCGAAGAGTACACTCGTCCAAGCCATGAGCCACCAGCTTCTCCAGGAGGATGCTGTGGGAGACAGTGTCAAAGGCTTTGCTGAAGTCCAGGCAGACCACATCCACAGCCTTCCCCTCATCCACTGGGCGGGTCACCCGGTCGTAGAAGGAGATCAGGTTGGTCAAGCAGGACCTGCCCTTCATGAACCCGTGCTGGCTGGGCCCGATCCCCTGGTTGTCCTACACCTGCCTTGTGAGCGCCCTCAAGACGAACCGCTCCRTGATCTTCCCCGGCACCGAGGTCAGGCTGACAGGCCTGTAGTTCCCCAGATCCTCCCTCTGGCCCTTCTTGTAGATGGGCGTCACGTCAAACTCATATATGCTTGGGGGGGACACTTGCAGTTGGGTTTCAGTAGTGGGTCATCGTGCTTCTAATTTTGCTRTTACAAAGTCTAAATGGAGCATATTTCAGTTCTGCTGTCAATTGATGAAGAGCTTTGTAGATTAAGATKAATGGTTTCTTACCAGAAACCCCTCACTTCTGCAAATAAAATCAAGAAGGGAAAGAAAACAACTATGGAAAGCTGTGGTAGTGATTTAAAAATTATCACAGAAGAGAAAATTTCATTACATAAACCAGGGCAGGCTAAAAAAGGCACAACCGTAGCTCRCTTGTCACTTCTTCTAAAATTTACAACTAATACATGTGAATGCTGAATGTGTTGACTTTGTACCACCCGTGCTGGTGGAAGAGTTTTGTGCTAGCTGGCTAATAGTAATGAGCTTCGGGATAAGATGGCAGTTTTTACTAAGTATGTTTTTTATGTCATCTGCTTGCTTTACCAACAAAAATAAGCTTTGCCTGTTTGCTCACCTAAGTTTTGTGAGCGGAGAAGTCCGGTTCTGCCCTGTCTTCTGCAGCCTCAGCAAGGCCATCAGCTGGCGTCCACTTACAGCTGAGTATTAACGGTGATGATCCCAAAGCTGGGGAAAATGCAGTAGTTCTTACTTTTCATGATCCCAGATCAAGTTTTACTTAATTTGGCATTAAGGAAAATAGTTTTGGGATGTGTAAACTGAGCACATTTACAATATAYGAGTCCTCAAGAATAAATCTGGGAATGCTCGCACTTCACGGTATAACACTTTAAACAGTGCCCTAGGCAAAATGGGCTGTTTGTTTTTCTGAGCACCTGTTTGTATAAATTATGCTTTTATATGTACAAGGAATGCCAGACACAAAATACATACATAGGAAGTGATTGGATGATTGAAAAGGTGAAGCTTGATGTCAGTAACTGCAAAGAAGCAGCTCTCTACACACAGTGATGGGATTTAAATTAGCTGCTGCACTCAGGAGTGAAAGGTTGGAGTTGTCATTCCTGYGTGCCCTGGCTGTGCCTCCTTGTGTCCAGCTGTAAGCAAAAAAAACCCAGACAAATAGTGTATTTGTTTTACTGAAAAAGGAGTTGAAAATAAACCAAAAGCATTGGTACAGTGTGGTACAGGGTCTCGGTTTGTCCCCACGTTAAGTGCWGTGTGCGATGCTGATCCTATATCAAAAAGGTCCAGTGAAAGTTCAAAATRTTGTAGAGAAAGGGATGCTCGGAGATATGGAATAGTTTCAGAAAATGCTAGGAAAGAGGTAGTGAAAGAGCAAGGAGATGATAAAGGTTAAAAATATTGTGGAGAAGGTGAATGAAAAAATGCCAGGACTGAGGGGAGTTCCCACCATYCAAGAATTGGGAGGCACCAACGGACCTGAACAGGCAACAAGCGTCAACAGCAAAAATGCATTTTTTTACTGGTGAAGGTCATGCTAACAGGTTGTAAGAAGGCCAGAAACATAAAAGGGCTAAAAAGGGCATTAGGTATATCTAAGCAGAGCAGTTCCACTCTTCTGTTGCAACCCATCGTCTTTGTTCCGTAGCGGAACAAAATCCCGCTGGGAGCAGGCTCACGGTGTGAAATGCTGCCTCCGCTGACAGGAGGCCGTGCCGTAAGGAAACAGCTAACGCAGGAACGTCCACCATCTGCGGGCGTGCAACGGAAACGTTTACACTCACTGCTGTTCAAACCCAGTAACACGAGAGAAATGGAAGTTTGCTGCGGAAGTCGAAGCAATTCTGTGTGTTTTACGCTTCAGAAAACATCAGTCAAAATTTGTACACAAATTTCACATAAGCAATTATTTACGAAGTGTAAAAACACTTTTAAATTTCAAGTATGACTATATTCCTAAGGGAATATACATCTGGAAAATTGTAATTTTATTAATTTGACTTAGTCATTTCCTTCTATGGCATTTGTTCTACTGTCTTTGCTATGTGCAGGGTATTTAGAATATATCACCACTGCCTTCTGAGGCTGCATTGTTGCTGGTCAATGGGTGTCCTTCCTGGTCCCTTGAAAACTTTCAAGTGTGGGCTGCTGAAAAAGGCAACACTTTAAGAACCACAGGGCAATATCCGCCCTTGGTGTGGATTAACAGCTACTATGTTTCTTTTGAAATAAGTGTTTTGCCAAYATTTTCCCCCTATTTTTTCCTGCTCTCCTTAAGCCTTATGATTACCACATAAACTTGACCAGAACAGGTTGGGAGCAGGTGCGAACTTAACTGTTCAACATCATAGCTTCATATCAGGCTATAATGAGAAAAAAATTAGCTTTCCTGATGGCAGACGATTGCTAATGTGCTAAAATATTACTGCTGATCTCTCCAGACTGCTTTGAATTCTAACATCATTCTGTCGTACAGTCAGGACTGAAAGCTATGAAAACATCCTGCTTTTCCTGGTGGTGCTGAAGTTCTCCATGTCATGAAGGTCAAACAGACCAGAATGAAGAAAAGAGGACTGAGCCGATATTTTTAAAATCACTCATTGTTACCATGTGTCACAGCTTCAGTAGTTTAATTGGCAGTTGTCTCACCCTGGTGAAGGGGGTGTTGCTTGCCAGAAGACCGTGACTTTTATCTGCTTYACAGGTCAACCTAAGTTAAGTTCTTTGAGTGCTTAACACATGTCAGCTCTGTGAATTGCACCCTCCCTGTTCCAGATGGTGAGTTTTGCATAAAGTTTTGCTGGGGTGCTGACTTCACCCAGCATATCTTGGTGCTGCCTGGAGGAATGGACAACCCAGTTCCTCTTCAAGGCTTTCCATCACAAAAATTGTGTGAAAACTATTCTTTGCTGATAGGGAGAAAACAACTCCTTAACTTATCATCTGGTGAAGAACTTAAACTTTGACTGCTGGGTTGTTAATGAAAGAGCATGACGGTTTAAGCAACATGCCTCAGCTTTCTCATTGCTTACTCTGCAGTGAGAAAGGACGTACGGGTGGAGCATCTGTCTGTGAAAGCCCTAAGTCATCTAACAGAGAAGCTGAGTGCTTTTTCCTCCAGTGCATATTGGAGAAGGCTCAAAGTCCCTATCATATGGAGTCTGGAGACCTGCTTCTGCTGATTGAGTTTTTGCTCTGTATCAAGAACATTTCCACCCCTCAGGCCCCACACCCCCGTGGGTGACTAATGACGTAGTGAAAAAAGAAAAGGAAAGAACTGGGAAACAAGGGATCTTCTGGTATATCAGAATATAGACAGCGTGCTTCTAATACGCTGTTGGACAGAAACGGTTCATGGCATTCTTTTTTCAGAAGTTTCATCCATCAGTGCGTGACTTAGGACTTGGGATTAAAACTTTGTTCTTTCCAAATTTAAAGGCCACTTACTGAAGAAGAAGTGCTCACATATTGTTTTCTACATCATTCCCGGGAAATAAGAATTATTAGTTGTGGTAAGTTCAGCGGGAGGGACTCTGCAAATTAAAAACCGTGCTAATGGAGTCATTATCAAGGTCACATGCTAAGTAAATCTGGATTTTCATTTGACTTGCAGAGTACCTATGAAATGYGCCAACCTACTGTCCTGAAGCAAGTCACTCCCTTCCGGGTGGAGAGGCATTATTGTTAGGACAGTGACACTTTGCTGTCTTTTTGTATGGTCAGAACAGAGCAGTTTAGAGCTTCATTGCAATTCATCAACTTTTGATCTTAAAACCACCCAACCGCCAGACCATTTCAACATACCAAACATCTGGCTGGACTGGAGCAGTACTAACACTTTTTACTCTTTGGCTAATTGATCTCTGTCTTTGAAGATACCTTTGTCTACAGCCTTCCTGAATGATCTCCTGATCATAGTTATCTGTAAGCTTGCCACATTTTCCTTACTGTGTGATTTTTCTTGATCTCATGTTATGTTCCAAATTTCCTGGTGTGACAGAGATTTCCAGCTGGAGCTTGTAAAGGACTTTTCTCATACAATAACCAAAGTATTGCATGTAGAAATGAAATCTTTTTTTAGCTGATAAAATTAGTTCTTCCCTGAAAGATACTGATTTACCTACCAAGCAGTATCAGTGTTCAACTTGATGTCTGACTTGGTGCTTTATTAGTGTTCTTCATATTAAAGAGCAAATTAACAGTACCGTAAGGGCCAGACCCTCCAGGGTCCTTCCCCCAGTGCCTGTGCTGCAGGTGTTAAACTCAGCAGGTATCTTGGGGAGCAATTTGCAGCACCATGAATCCCCAGACAGTTGCATTTGTTGTGGGCTAAAAATTCTGCTCCATAGCCCTGCAATGCTCATGCTTTTCCTGTAACAACTAACCCAGGTTTTTAGGTAGGGTACCCTACCTATGAATTGGACCTGCTGCATTTAATTCTGCTTTCTGCGAGCAGTATTTATACTAGTGATGCAGGCGTAAGGTTTCTCTCACCCCAGAAGAGGTAGGTATTTTGTAGCAATAGTAATAATTTAGTTTACTTTGAAGTAAACTTTGGGCCACAGTTTTCAAACCTGAATGCCTGAATTGAGGTGCCTGAATATCTGCGTAAGCGTTGTAGGGTTCCCGATGCATCTTTCCAGCCTTATTCCACACCGCTAACCCTGCTACCCAGCTTACAGCAAGGACTCCCTCCCTGCATCACCCCTTCTTGTAATCTTGGCAATAGACATCTTCCTCTGTACCCAGAGCCTCAAAAACACAATGTGTCCTAAACTACTGTTATTTTGAAGCCAGCTGGAGAGAGAGGAAAGAGACTTCAGGATCCGTGACACCGCACTAAAACAGCATCTTGCACTTCCGAGTCCTACCCAGTTTTCCTGCCCTTGCCCAGTGGTATTTACCAAAGTAAGGCCTAATTCTTACAGCACGAGAGCAGCCAGATAATGTTGTTGACAAGTTTTAACAAAGATCTCACRGGAGATTTTTTAAAATTCTTCCTATTTTCTTCCTTTTGTAATTGTAATAGTTCCCCCCCTTAGCTGTTGTTGCTAAGCTGCCCTAAGAATTTGCATTTCAAGGCAATCTGAAACTGTCTTAATTTAAAGAACCACCTCAGCAAAAGCCATTCTATAACCTAAAACATGGACAGAGCTGAAACTATCGCCGGTACGTTCAGTGTATTAATCATGCCAATGAACAACTATTTAGGCTGCTATGTGAACCAGAGGAATCCATTTTATAAGATGTGCAAAATTCTCCCATCAGCTATCCAGCGAAGGTTAATAACCTCAAAAATTATTTTGTTTCGCAGCCAACACAGCTAAGGCTTGCAGGGAGGCGAGGGGAAGGTAATGCTGGCTTCAGAAAAAGGCAGTTTAAGTTTGTCTTTCAAAAGATATCGATTCTCGCACTGTGGGAGCCTGGAGAATGGTGTAAGCCCATGTGGGTCATGTCTTCTGAATGAATGGGGAAACACAAGGTCAGTAAACAAATAAAGCAGTTGAGGAAAAATGGCAAGGACGGACAGAAGGGGTCTTACTCAATGCTGTAATTGAATGGCAGAATGGTATTGGTAATAAAGTCATTTTACCTGCGTTAGTCTAAAAGGAAAGCAAGGCTTGTAGGAGGAGAAATTCTTTGTTAGATCAGCTGATGATAACAGTTTGAAAGAGGAGCTTGGGGTATGGAGACTCTGGACCGTGTAGATACCCAGTCTTAGCATCTGCCTTGGGATGAACAATAAATATAATAAACATGCACAAACCCATGCAAGTGAGTAAACAGTGAGCAGGATGAAGGAGTAGGACTCAGTGGCATGAGCAAGCCAGTACTGCCTTGGCGAGGAAGTTGAAACTAAGTCTCCAAGGCCGAGTCCAACGTGATTCAGCAGAATGACAAGGGTGCCATAAATCTGAGGGTTTACATGCTGTAAATCTAGGGTCTCACCAGCACCCACAGACCGTTGTGCCCAGAAAGCACAGCACTTACCTAAAGAGTCAAGGGGATTATATTTAATCTTAAAAGGAACAAAACAAAACCCACTTGTCTTGGTTGGGAAAAGACATTTATTTTTAGAAGCAAACAGGTTTCACGCAGACAGTTCAATTAATACGCTCAGGTTATAAGTATTCAAAGCATCTGTTGTGAGTGATCTGCAGACCAAGAATTAGTCAATGGCACCCTTTGTGAATAATCCTGAGTGAATGTATATTAGGCAATTTCACAATCTTTTAATCAGTAATTCAGGTAAAAATCATCCAGTTTGTTTTGGTATGCATTATTGACTGAACCCTACGGAAGGACCGAGTGGCTGAAGATTTTATGGTACTTTCGAGTTTCTTTTGCTCGGAAAGAAATCACATTTTCTCCTGCAGACTTGCACTCCATTATCTTGGCTTCCTTTTATGCGTGACAGACCGTATGCCAAGTCTTGTTTATAGTACATTTGGGTGCTGGTACACCCATCTGACAGTGTAAATCAGCTCTTCTCTAGAACAGGCATCGCAGGGAATGGCTGCCCTGAAACAGTGAGGTYTGCATCAGCGTGCCTGCGCTCAGCGAGAGTCGCATAAAAGCCATATACAGAAATAAGCCTCAGGCTTGTCATTCACCTCTGTTCACCTCTTTTTATTACTTAGCCTAATCTGCCGTGGCTGTCGGGCTGCGGTAGCTCTCAGTGCTCTATTTGCAGGTGAACGGGACCAAGGATAATGTGGCTGGCAATACCTCTTGGGACTGTGAAGCCTTTCTATATCCCATTCCTCACGCCATCCCTTTGCATGAAATCTCTTTTCTTCTTTTCTTCAGTTTAGCCTGAGATGTGGGAAGGTGCTCCCACCTCGGTGACCCTCTCATCCCTCCCACCAGGCCTGCCACGCAGTCTGACGATGGTGGGCCACCTTGGGTTGGGCAGGTGCTGCTGAGGGGACCTCAAGGGCACCTTCTGTGCATCTGTAACTTGGAAATTCCACTGAAAGGTGGTTACGACCAGCGTGCTCCTCTCCTTTCATGTAAAGGACAGTGTGTGTGCTTGCATGCAAGGAAACCAAGGCATCTTCCTTCTTTAATGCATTTCTCCTTCATCCTTCCTTCCCGTTTCACCTCTGCCTYGTGGAGCGTGGGTTTCCACCTGCTGGGTCTAATGCCATCTCATCTCCTCAACTCCAGAGGAGATGCAGATCCCAGTTTTCTACAGCATCTGCTTCACTTTTTGGAGATACTAATATATATCATAATTGCTGTTTCGAGAACTGGTGAGATCACTTAGCACCCCATTTATTTCGGATCCAGTCTTCCATCCCCACATCAGATGAATTACATTTGCCCACAGGGTCTCTTTTTCTTAGTCTGAAAACACTTTTGTTTCTGTCATTCATTATCTGCTTCATATATTTGAGTGGGTCAGGAAACAACCATTTAATTTAGAGGGAGAAAAAAAGAGGTGCAGAAAGGCATTTTCTTTTCTTCCAGCTATTTGAAGGCGATACAGGAGACTGGCTTTGAAAATATTGGTAGGCTTAAAAATGCCTCCATCTTTCACGTGTAAGAAAGAAAACCTGCCTGTGACCTTTTAAGTACCTTTGTTTACTTTTTGGAGGGTACTTTAAAGAAAAAGAAACCAAGATTTAGGAGGAGTTTGCTACTTAATGGGTAGATCAAGTAGCTGATGAGGTGTGAATGTTGCTTTCTCAGCCAAAAATAAATCACACTACACACCAGCCTTACACCTGAAAAGCTCTCAAAAGCAGCTGCCAAAAAAATATGTATTGGTGGGTGATGGTTCTGATAATGTCACCTAATCATGACTGTGTCTTTTCAACCACAACAGCAACGTCACCGCTGTGATTCATCCCTTACTCTGTAACATTTCTGGCTAGCGTTGGGATGGTTTGTTTTCTTCAGACATCAAGGTAATTTGTAGAGGTGTTTAATAGCTGATTTAGATTCGAGTTGGCAGCAATTTCATCCTTTCAGAAGATGTTCAGAATTGCTCGGTTTGTGCCCTTTCAAAAAAAAAAACCAAAAAACCCCAGACAAAAACAAACCCCCAAAACTTGTGGCAAGCATGAGTTCATGTTTTTAAGTGGATTTGTGTATTGAATATGATCTAGCGGCAAATCTGTGCTTTGCTTATGTGCGATGGAGATAAAGTATGCAGGCATTATTAGGCTGTTTATTATGTTTTTGTTTTTCTGGGAGATGCTCATTTCCAGTTTTTCAGAAAACATGGGCTTCTGTCTTGCATATTAACAACTGAAGTATATTGTTTTTTTTCCTGCAAGGAGAGAGGCTGGTGAGCTGTCTGCAGGTCTGGGGGGTAGTGGTGGCAAATGGCTGTACATCATCTTGGAGATCACTTTTGGTTGTCGGTCCCCAAGAAGGGACAGAGGAAGCTGAGGTAATGTTTGCATAGTGAAAAAGTCATCCCCTCTCTTCTATATTGCTCTTAAATAGTCGTGACTTTCAAAACTTAATTTTTTGAGAAATACTTGGCTACTGAATATGACATGGGGAAACAAGGTCGACATGCCCGCCAAAGAGAGCTTCCCAGAATCCCCCAAAAGGGAAGGAGCTCGAGTTTCCTAAATCATGTGGGTCTTCTATGGGGGATTTACTGCCTGGTGTGCTCGACGGCGTCGCCGAGCATCTCTGACCTCTAAGGGAGGTCTATGTGCCAGCACAGTTAAACGTGCCAGACTTGTAAAACTCGCATTCTCTCCTGGTTGTGCTTCGGGTTGTGTATATAGTGATGGGTTGTAGCATTTTTTACCAGATTGGTAGGGAATTCATGGAATTGGAAGGAGGGGTGGCAGGAGTGTATTTGGGGAAAACAAACTGAGTACAGTCCCAGGTCATCAGAGAGGATATATTGGGTTCATCAGCAGTGTTGGTCATTTGAAAAAAGTTTGCTTTGCCAGGAATTAAGTTTAAGTCTTTGTACAAGAGTAAAGCAAGGAGCTCTGTTATCGTTTTGATTATGCCAACTTTTACTTTAACCCCCCTCCTCCTTCTCTGAGTTACCAGAAGTCTTGATGGAGCCGGGCATTACTTTGTCACCTGAAATCGTTCTGGGATGCTTGTGCCAAGTGGTTTTGATGACCTGAAGGACAAGTGTGGATTTTGGATCATCTTTGCACTACTGTGAATAACACCTCCTGCATTAAGTCATCTTGTATTTCACGCAATATTTGTGAAACCTCAAAGCTTCCTAACTTTGAGGATGAGGCGTATGAGGAGCTATCTGTCCTTCCCTCCTCCCATCCCTGGCGTCTCTTTTGGCCGCAAGCTAACTCAGCCCCTAAGCCAGCCAGCCACTAGCTGATGTTAGCATGCAAGTGCAGCAGTCGTGGCTGGAAATTGATATGTTCTTCACTTCTCGGAGCGCTCAGGACAATGACCTCATCACGCTTCAGGAGGATGAATGAGGCATTGTGAAGAGAGACAGAGCCGCTAGTCCAAAATTGCATCTTCACTCCCAAAGGAAGCTCGGCAATGGTACTGATAACCCCGAAGCAGCGGAGAGCAGAAAACCAACCAGATGGAGAACTCCTGCAATGCAGAGGCATTATGCTGATGTAAATCTCACCAATTCAGACTCATTTTTTTGTTTGAGAAAAATGATAGCTTGCCTTGCTAAATGTCTAATGTGTTCCCAATGAGAGAGGGTTTGTGTAGAGGTGCACGGAAAATCTCTGCGTAGGTGCACAGAAACAGTTTCCTAACTCAGATAAACCCCAAGAGAGCGAATGCATGGCCTAAGTCTTACATTTCACCTTCATGCCAGGTGTCTGATGAAGCTTTAGATTAAGCATTTAGTTCCCGATTATTTTGTAAAGCAGATTTATTGACATTTCTGACATCATGTTTTGAACCAGGTTGCTCAGTTATTTGTCTGTTCTGACATCTCTTTTAATGAATTTTTTGTTGTAATTTGGTGTCCATTTGTTGAATTTCATTGTCTTTGCACCAAGCTGCTGGTATTTGCATTTGAATTGCTTTCCTGGGTCTGTCCAAACTTTAATTTTCAATTTCACAATTCTTTTGCAGTTAGAGATAGTCAAATGAATAAAAGATGAAAAATTTGCTGGTTCTGTTTTTTACCCGTACGAATACTGCATTTCTGAAAACTTTCAGAAGAACGGTTAGCTGTGTTTGTACACCTTTATTTGTGCTCTTCAAATAACTCGGCAGTCCAGAAATGACAGTACAAGGCAGAAGGTAATGGCCAATACTGAGGACAGCTGGGAGTACGTAAGATAGATTACGCATTTCAGGGCAAAGATCACTCTTCTGTCTGCATATCTGCCTGTTGTGCTGAAGCTGGGGTGTTGTGTTGCATAAAGGTCCCAGTCAAACAGCTTCTGTTTCTCTAGGATGGTTTAGAGGGTTTGAATGACACAAACCTTTTTCTTCATTCAATAATGATGCTGTCAAACTTGGAGGAAGAAAGCAAAGGGAAGATTTTGGTAGCGTTGAGTACAAGCGTATGCTACAGGCTGCTCCTAGCTGAATGCACAAAGTAGGTATTTTAGTAATCTATAGGAGATGTGTTAGTTTAATTAGAGAAAAGGAGACTGGACATGGGATAAAAAAGTCACGGTGATAAAAAGAGGCTCTCTGTTGCCATCCGTGTGTATTGCGTTGTGCCTGGGCTTTGCCAGCTGCGGAGYGCTGGGAATTTATGGGAAAGCAAGTTCAATGCATCAGTGAAAATTCAGCACAGCAGTCAGTAATTCGGGCTGGTTAAGTAATGGTAATGTGGTCTCGAATGACCAGAGCGGCTGTTTGGCGGGTTAGCTTTATTGATATGTCTCCCTAAATGCTCCCATTACTTCTTGAATTGTTTTCCTTCATTCAAAATAACTTGCCATTTGACTTCCTTAAGTAAATGTGTGTGTTGAATAAATAACCTCCTACGTAAGTCCATCTTCTGCAGAAACAGGGGTTATCAGTGTACCTGTTACAGTCTTATTGTTTTAAGTTAAGCTTCTTAAAGGCTGCGTCTTCTCCCACCCCTTTGTTCTGCCGAGGCAATGCTTAGTAATTCACAGCAGCCCCTGCTAATTTAACAGGGGAGCATGATTGTGAATATCGAACAGCAACAGCTTCCGACAGAGCGACAATGGAGATAATACGGCCTCTTCTCTTTTCTCTTCTTTTTCTTCATTTAATTTACGTAGGACGGATCTGTTGGCCAGAAGAAAGCACGTCAATGAACAGAGAGAGACTGTGTATCCTGACTTGGATTTTTAAAAAAGTTTTTAGATCCTCAGGTTCTGGTTTTCCCATTGTTATTTGTTGTTGCTATTTTTTTTTTCTTTAATATTGGTTTCATATCAGTAAGTGTTGTTTATTTCCCCAAAGGATTAGCTTTTTRTAGGCTCTGAACTTTTTGAAAGGTGTGCTTGTGTGCAATATAGATGGAACACATTCTCTTCACATTGTATTTATCCATAGCATGTGCTGCTAATCCTTTTGCTGGGCACCAGCATCACCCCAGGACCCTTCCCGCAGGGCGGCTTCCCTGGGCAGCGGCACGGGGCTATTGCTCCGGGGAAGCACGTCGCTTAAAAGCAATGATTTCCCCCCTTTTTGTCTCTCCATTTACCTTGTCCTCGAGAATTTGAGAGAACCTTGATCCACCTCGAATGRTTGTTGCATTTTTGGTTTTCATCTTTGGGATTTTTATTTTCCCCAGGAATAAAATGAATGCCCTTTGCGCTGTGAATAGTTTTCTGTGTGAAATGAAAGCAGGCTCATTTTCCACGGGACCTAAAATAATTTCCCCACTAGTTCTAATTAAGCAGTGTTTGCACTTGAAATCAGGACTGTTTATACGAAATTAATGTTTTCAAATGTGATTAAAAAGCAAATAGTTGAATATAATCTCTGCAAACTGATGAAAAAGAATAAAGTGGAATGGTTTAAACCAGCTTTGTTTACACTCCAGAGTTACTTTGTATGCATATTCACTGGCGGCTACACTTTTCCAAATCTAATTGCTCTTTTTCTGCTGAAGCAGCTGATAATCAGATTTACATGTTCAGTTTAAGGAAACAACATGTTTTATAAAAAAAATAAATGCTCACCCCAACCTTGTTTTTTACTTTCTGTCCTTCCAAATTTGAGCCCGGGGTCAAGAAGCAACAGGGCAAGGGTTGTGTTAGTAATAAGAATTTGTGAAAACCTGCTTTCTCATCGTGATATTGTCTCACTGTCTGTTTTAAGGACAGCTAAATGATTCCCACTTTTACTGAAACGCAGCCAGCTGCATGTGTCTCCAGCCCGAGGGAAGACGAAGCGCGGTAGTTGTCTTACTGGGGTTAATGTTATGAGACCCTGCAAAGAAACTGTGCTAATTCACTTAGGCTTTCTTTTTTTTTTTTTTTTTTTCCTTCCTGGAACAGAAAGAGCAACAGTTTGGCCTCTTGCAGGGTAAAAACCAGAGACACGCTGATCTCCTGCAGTTAATATTTTTGTTTGGCCGGGGAGCAGCGGAGAAGGGTTCACAGATCTGGAGTGTTTGCTGCATTCCTCTTCCCTCTCCTTTTTCAGCTCAGAAGAGGCTTTTGGCAAAGCACCACCAGCATCCCAAGCCCCAAATCTGCAAACAGGCTTTCAGTGCTTTGGCAGAGGTAGATGGAGGCAACGAGCTCAATGGCTCTGTTAGGTTTGGGATGGGATACTGAGGCACATAATTACACATATRTTATCTTAGATTTATTTATTAGCGTGTGTGGCATGCTCTGTCCTTGGGAATGAGGGTCGTTGTTCGCGGAGGAGGCAAGGACAATCAGCTTGCCAGTACTTGAGCTACTTGRGCAATATTGGTTACACCAGGGTTTTCTTCTGGAGAGTTCATTTTCATGGTAATCTGCATGAAAGGAGCTGCTTAATTCTCTCTCTTTGAAATCAATCTGCACTTGATGCCTTTTATTGGAAAAAGGAGAGCAGCCAGTAGTGGGAAGAGCGTATGGTTGCATCGATAATATGAAGAGGATGAACTTTTTCGGGAATTGGCAGATATTCTATTTTCTTCTTCAACTGAATAGAACAGAAGAGGCCCCTGCAAGATGCTGCAGGTTCCCCAGCAATTATTACAATAAGAGTGACCATCCAGGAGCCGTAATGTTTCATAACAATAAATAATTGACTCCAGCAAATTAACTCAAATCCTCATTCATCAGAACAACAGGAAAGAAAAGTGTTATTGAATAATCCTGAGATCAAATTTTTCAGCATCCTTCTTGCAGGGGCACTTTCTGAATTTATTTGCTTCTTTATATTAAGCACAAAAAGTCCTTTATTTCCAAGCACTAAAGGAAAAGTTATTTTCTTCTTTTGCTCACCCAGGGGTATATGTGCCAGTGCCTGAGGTTATCAGTTGCTCCTCTTCTTGTCACCTCATTGAGACAAGTCTTTTTAAAAAAGATTTCCTTGCCTAAATTTTAACTAGACAAATTCACTTCTCCTCAGGATGCTTCATGCCATGCCTTCTGACTGCTGAGCAAAATAAATTGAGTGAATATAGTTTACTGCGATAAGCAGGCAGCAGCCAGAGACCTCAAAATCCTGTCGGCACGTGCGGGATGTGCAGATGTAGCAGGGAGGTGCCTGGCTTTTGATGTCCTTGTGAAAGGTCTACCAACCACTGACAGTATGGTTCTGCTTCTTTATTAAAATAACTACTTCAGATTTACAAGTGGGGTGGCTTTGTTTATTCTAATACTACATTATGGGTAGAAGTAATGTAGAAGTAAGGAATCATTAGTCTTGCAACGGTGGTGTTGCCATCTGGAAAGTGCTGGCATCCTTGATCTGGAGAGGCATCCAAAGGGCAAGAGATAGTCAAATGTGACTTCAGCCCCATCCTTTTTAGAAGCAAAAYGGGAGAAGGGGAAGAAAATGCCATTAAACTTTGGGGTTATATGGGGTTTGTATATATGTTATATATATATATTTCTGTATATGGTTTATAATATATAACTTTGGGGTTATGTGCACCAGCATGATCACTTTCAGGATGCAAACACTGACCTCTGAGAAAAGATGACACAGCCCTTGGGTTGCAAGTATCAGGTTGTCTTAGCTGACAGAAGAGCCTGTTTATGCAAACACACCTATAGACTTGCAGCCAGCAGTAGTTTTGTAGTTATTTGCTTTTCGCCTTTCAGTTTTCTATGAACCTTTGGCTTCCTTTTTTTTTCCCTCTCCATTTTTGTCATCTATCTGCCGTTGTGTTTTCCTTGCCTTGGCCTCTCTCGATAGCTGGCTGATAGGAAAGCCCCTTTTTTGTTAGCAGCTCTCCCGCTGAAGGCACTTGACATGGGAGAAGAGCATACATCAAACCCTAAACTTGCCGTCAGCCCCACGGCACCAAGACTAGCAGCTGAAGTAGTGTTTTTTCAATCTCTRTGGCAATTTTGGGGCTTTTTTTTTTGACGGTCAAGGCTGTTACTCTTGCCTGTTCGTCATTCAGCAGTAACCTGGGAGTGCTGGGGTGTTGCCTTGGCCAAGGCAACATCTGAATGAAGCCTGCATGGTTAGGAAGTCTCAAATTGCAGGTGATAAAAAGGAAACAATCATAAAAAAGCAAATCTTTATAGAGACACTTCAAAAATTATGGAAGAGTTGTGATGTGGACTGCAGATAAACGAGCAACAGGCAGGATCGGGTTGGCAGGGCAAAGAAAACTTGAGGAAAGGGTGTGCAGGAAAGATTACTGCTGCCCACAAAGGAGAGGGTGGTGACAGGGAGATGTCTTTTGGGCAGGCAATTCCTAACTTGGACGGCCGCTCTGTAATTCCAGCGACCTCCTGGACTAAAGCAGCCCAAGCGCCTGCCAAACTGATATTTCCCAGTGCCTCAAAACTTGTTTGAACAGGCAAGAAGTATTTATTACGGGATTGATCTGGGAGTGCTCAGGCAGGAAAGGGTCTGCGCTGGTTGCAGATTTGCAATCCATCTATTAGTTTATATGGGGAAAATGAGGAGGAGGACCTGGGGAGAAGCAGGCTGCTCCCGCGCGCCTCCTGCACGTTGCAACTCTGCTCCGCAGTCCAGGCATAATTTTTGCAGTACGGCTTCTTATTATTACCCTCTTATTAATCTGAATAATAAATTGCTAACAGGTAAAATAATACTRGGAAGAATGAGTCAACTCTTCTATTAAAAAAATCACAGGGTTGGGTCTATGTTAGAGGAATCTGAAATACACTAAATAATTGTGGTAGTTAAGGTTATGATTGTGGCTGGATTGCACCAAATGGAGGTTTTAATTTTATTTAATTTCTACTTACCTCTGAGTATTAAATTGCGCAAGAATTACGAGGTTTGCAAGTGGTGTTTTACTTTGGAATTTCCTTCATGTTTTTTTCTGTCTTGCAGGTCTGTTAATCTTTTTTTTTGTGGGGCAAAGCTTTGAAAGCAAGGCCTGGGAATTGTGTGTGCTTTCTGACCAGGGAGCAAGGCAGCCATAGAGAAGAGGATGTTAGCATTGTACAGTGCTTTTTTTTTTTTCGCCTTCCTTCTCCATAAGGGGCATTATGTTCTGGTGTCAGAATAAAAGATCACCTTTATAGTTGTAGGAGTTGTTTACTTTTGGTTTGTGTGGCACTTCTAGGAATAAATATTAAAATTTTCAATTTTTCCCCCCTACTAGGAAATCCGTGAAATGCATATTTCTGAGTGTCATCTTCTGGAGTAAACTAATCTGTAGTTACAAGATAATACAAGGCTTCTAAGATGTTACTTTGGGGGAAAAATGGATCCTGCCCCAGGCTTTATGCTTATATCTTCCTGCGCAACAGTGGCTTCTTTTTGCGGCTGCATACATTTGCAGCCTGTGTTAGCATAAGAGTGATTACAAAGGGCACTTAATGAGTCTATGATGTCTGTTCATAATGATTTTGAAAAATAAAAATGAGTTTTTTATTACAAAAAAGGGGGGGGGGGTTTGCTGCTAATATCATAAATGAAGAAACCATCACAGTATTTTACTTGCTCTAAATTGCGAGAATAACGCTGATGTTTTGAGAGATGATAATCTTTTCCAAATTATGCTATGGGACCGCTTTCCCGGCAGTGTATTTTGCAGCCGTAGAATCCACTTTACTGTGTCGCCACGACGTACAGTTCCCAAACCGTGGGGGATGGATGTGACACCTCTAGATGAAAGATGTCTGGGCTGCGAGCACAGAGGTTAAGAAAGCAAAGGGTAAAAGGACAGAGTATTTCTGTTCCCTCCCTCTCCCTCTGGGCCCTGTCTGGAGGGATTTGCAGTGACGAGCCTGGCTAGTTCATTCAGTAAGTGTGTATTGCTGTTATGATAAATCTTAGCCCTTGGTTGCTGCTTGGCTGGGAGAACTTGCCTGTTTGTGGTGAGCTGGGGGATTACACAAAACACTCGGGGCAGGATAGGAAATGTTTAGTAGTCTCAAAAGCAGTAGAAGTTTTTGCTCTTCCTCGCCCTCTTCCTCCATCCACAGAGCAAGGTTTTGTCATGTCAAGGTCTGCAAAATAGCAGCCACCAATGAATTGGTGAGTTCAAGTAGTTTGGAGGTCTGGGGACCTTGAGGGGCTCGGGGATATGCAAGAGGCATATCTGCAAGATCTGCAAGATCTCTTACTACTTCCAAGATAAGGCGGGACAGACTTGGTCATTCAGGAGTGTTTGAGTTGTATGAAGAGGGGAAACATCAGTGTGTTACGATTTTTATCCTGCAGTGGTGTTGCAGTGTGCGTGGTAGCGGCTCCAGGGCAAGTGTTGTACCTCGCTTTAAGGGTATGGCATGTGTCTGTGCATCAGCGAGGGCAAGTTTGGGCTTTCCTAGGTACGAATAATTCATCTCACGTCCCATGCGTGAATTGGCGCAGCCCCTTGGCTTCTCAGTTCATTTGAAGTGGAAGTGGTAAATTGTCTGGTTTGGGGTTTTTCTGGTTTGGGCTTGGCACAGGCACCCTACTTCTAGTTTTAGCCCCATTATTAACCTCCTATTTCTAATCATTTAAATTACTGAATTATTACTAGACTTTGGGAGCTCATTTTTATTGATCTGACTTAGTCGAAGCTAGGCCTGAATTCCCAGAGGATACATTAAATATCTAACTCAGGATTGTTCAGGAGCGAGCCTGTCTTTGCCTCCCTTTGGATGGTCTGGCTCAGCCTGTCCTAAAATCCATTCCAGTTTGTATAAATATTTGTTAAYGCTGTGGAGGAGGGAGACAGACCTCACCTTCCACCCACTAAAATCCTCCTGTCTCGCTAATATGTGTCACCTTCGACTCGCTAGCATTGCCGTTGATCCCTGTTGTTTTTTCTAATACTTAAGAGCTGAGGCTGTGCAGAGTGACCTTCACTCAGCAGCGCACCATGGCCCAGTCCTGCCCTGCACAGTCAGCRTCACTGATGTGTGAATTTCCTTATACTTCGCTTTCTACTTGCATTGAAAATAAGTCTGTAATTTGAATTTTCTTTTTCAAGTGATCCCTTTCAGGAAGAATTCTGCAAATGATAATTCTGAAAATTAAATGATCAGTTTTTTTAACAGCGAAGAATTACTTTAAATCTGAAAGCTGTTAAAATATGCATCCTCTGCTCTGGCCCTCGCTTTCGGTAGGAAATGCATGTAAGCCCGCTGCTTTGCAGTCCTCGTGCGAGTGGTGTATTTGCAGTGCCTCTGCTTCGGGTTGTCCCAGGMCTGTTTAAAGGATTGCAAAGAAACTTTTTAGTTGTGTGTTGCTAAACGTCGTGCTTTCAGGGATAAACTGCTGGTTAAGAAAAAAACCCCAAACCTTAATCATTATTGTGAAATATTTTGAAAACRGTGGAAAAAGCTTAACTCAAGATCAATCCACGTATGTTTTTCTTTGTGCAGTTAACAGTTTTAGCACTGAGTGATGATAACAATGACTTTCAGAGCCCGTTGAAATAAGGAGTAGCGTTTCCTATCAGGTCAGACAACAGCGCTCATTAAACATGATGAGCTCTGCTGCTGTGATGCTGTACTTCACGTAATGCTTAATTATAAGAGGGTCAAAGAAAACTTCAAGACCAAATTTCTCATCTTTATGTCTGGTGTCCTCTTTTCTAAAGAAAAGATACTGTAAGTACAGTATGCTAAAACACAGCCAGTTTTTTTATATGTTGTTCTTGTTTAGGTCTCATTTCCAGCTAAACATGTTTATTACAAGATGTTAAGTATTCCCCAAGTGACTCTCGTTCTTAAAATACACTTAAGCAAAGGTCAGTTTAGCCCCTCACAGCACCATTTTAGAGGATAACATGACCATGCATTTTTCAGCTTGTCTTCTAAAATAAATTTGGAAGCCTCTCCAAGCAGATCATCGGCTTAACATGTGAAAATATGTCCCAAGGTTCCCTTAGGATTTTGACTAATGCATTTTCACTGAAACAGAGAGAAATTTTTGGCTGGGGCCACAGCTGATACAAATCAGCATAACTTCGCTGGCTCCAGCTGAGCCTCTCGAATTTATACTAGTGGAGGATCCAGGCTATACAGAGAAAATTATTTCACTGAATTGACTACTTTGTCAAAAAGATTAACCTGAAACATTTCTACTGTTTCAGAGYGAATATATGTTGATGGCAATGAATAGGGTTTCATTCGTCAGGACGTGATTAATGAGGGTTGGCAGCTTTTGACAAGAATCCATATTTTTTTTGTTAGAGATCTGATACAGTTTAAGTTTCGCTCAGGTATTTTATACATGCGTTTTGGTAGCTGAAAACACTTAGAGTAACTAATTCCTTCCATTGTAGATTTTCTCTTTGAATTTATGATCAGGGAGATTTAACCTGAGCATTTTTAGTTATAGCACTGCAGAACAAATAAAAGCAAGGTAATATATTTAAAAAGCAGTGGACCTACAGARTTGGTGAGGGAGCACTGTGAATACAAACAACCTGGTGACGTTGYGGCAGCGTTTGCACAGGTACATAGTGCAGATCTAGGTGCTCTCTTAAAACATTCAGTTTTAAATAAACGCCATGCTGAACAATTTAATGGCTGTGGTGTTATGGTAAGTCTTCCCGAAGATGCATTGCCCCGAGTCTGAAAGTCTTTGAACCAAATACGATGTTGGTATGTCCATGTAAAAGAATATGAGAAGAGAATGTGAATATCGTTGAAATGAAAAACATTGCAGTGAAAGTAATACATAATTTGAGTGAAACAAGCAAATTCAATTCTTCAATTTCCTTTTCAGTTTTTAGGGCCAGTTTTTTCCCTGTAACGTTTAATGTTTCTGAATGGTTTTCACTCAATAGTAAGTGGAGGGAGAATTGATTTTGCCTTCATTTATGTACCAGTAGTTGTTTGTTCATATGATTATTTCATGTGCTTTCTGGCATACCATATGTGCTGATGGAAGTCAACAGTAAGTATACTTTTTTTAGCAGTATAAAAAAGCTTTGAAGAAATCTCAGCTATATCTCAGCTCATGTAAAGGAGTCATTTAAATTTACCTTGAATCTACAGGTTAGAAATGTATATTTTCTGTCTGCAGTTGAATTCCTCTTGGTCTGTCTCCATTTACTAGCTGAAATAGAGCATTTTTATTCCTGTTAGCATGCATCAGTCCAGGCTTGATGCTGTCTTTGTCAAAGCAATAAGTGGGAGGGTAGTGGAGACACAGTTTGTGAAATGTCATCCTAGTGTAAACACATTGTTCTGATCCTTACGCAGAAGAACAGCCGACGTACGTGTTTTCTTTAGGCAAGGGGAGGCTGTCGTATACTTCCAATAGCCAAAATTACTCAAGGAGAACAGTGTTTTCAATCCAGAGGAGACCAAAACATATGGCAATATTTTCTCTGACTTGTAGGTGGCTCTGGTTTATCTTGACTGGTCGGCCACAAATTGACCTGCGTGTCCTTGTGAATGTGATGCTATTGGCTTCTAACCCATTGCTAAGCACTTAATATTCCATCGCTTCTTTTGTTGGCTTCTTAAATCTTGGCCCGTTTTACTTCTTTCCTTACTCCTGTGTTAAACTTTTGAAATCGCTGGGCCACTTCAGTCCGGTTGCAAGCTCAGAGTATGCCAATGTGTCARATGAGGCTGCTCTAGTTGGTTTATGAAGATACTCGCATTATGAAGGGAAGAGCTTCTGGATGTTTGTTTTACCTATAGGCAAACAAAACGCAGGTGAAATGCTGAGTGGTCTCAACCTCTGCTGAGAGCTGGAAAACATTTGGCATTTTACAAGCAAAGACCTTAATCAAGAAGCTGAGCTGATCTAGTTTCACTGCATAATAAAATCGGAAAGCACAGAGGATGAAGCATCAATCAGAAGTTTAAAATTCATTTCCCAGAAAAGGCACCGAATGAATTTCAGTGCTAGATTTTTGATTTGTTAAAGATTGTGTGAGGCTCTGGGAATTGTCCCCGCTTTAGACGTTTAATATTCCTCTCAATATCATGTTAATTAAACTGGTAAAGTGCCTGTTTCAAGGCTACTTTTCTTCAGAAGGTCTAAACAAAAGTCACCATCTGCTACTAAATTATTGCAGAAAAACAAGCCTCCCTCTAGTCTTGATTCCTCTCTGAGCCTTGAGGTCATTCTCGTAATTGCTGATATTGCCTGAGCTCGTGTGTAAATTTTATATGACCACAATTTCAGCAAAATTTGTCCAAAATCCCTTGTCATGAGAAATTGGGAAGGCGGTTGAGGGGAAGCTGTTGAAGCTTCATCTTCTAGTGTGCTTAACAGTGGGGTCACAGGGTCCTTTCACGTAAGGAATTCAGTTTTAAAACATAAGTAGAGGAATAAACTGTTAATTTGGGCACAGGACTTCTCGGGCACTTGTACAGCTTGGGCATCGTCTGCATCCAAGCATTCGCTATGGAGTTTATTATCGTTTCCGTGAAGCTCCTCTGCGTTGCCCGGACAAGGGCACTTTATTTAGATTTCGGTGACGTTAATCTGCTTAGCCCCTGCTTGTGCTTCTGAATATGGGCCTTCCGGCACGTTAAAGCCCATCTTGGCTTAGATATTTACATCATTTTTCAATATTTCTTTTTTTCTGCYGACCTTCTCAGGGCTGCTTTGAATGAAAAGTCAATCATCTCCCTCTCTGCAAGAAAATTAAATGATTGTTTGCCTTAACTGGCAGAGGTTCGTAGCTGGCATTGAAAGCCTGCCCGACTCTGTTACCCGCTGCATGCATATTATTTTTCTGCTTCTGTGCTGGAAAGCAACTGTGTAGCTGTCATCTAGTTACACTCCTACGTGCTTTTGTGAACTGCTGTGCCAGCTGCCAAACCCTGACTAGTAATTCTGATTGAATACTATTTACTTGGCATCCAGATTGATACAGAAATAGGGCAGCGACTGAAGCCTCAAAAGCACAGGAACAATTTCCAAGGAGAGGTGTGTGCAGCAGCCAGATGCGTGAAAGGAAAACTTTGTCCAGCGAGCAATCTTCAGAAGGTAAAACCAACAGGGTTTACACTATTAAAAAAAACATTTTGGATGAGTCTTTACACTGTTTTATGAGCAAAACCAATGCACACTTCCATAAGTCATCGTAGTTGCATATTCACAGATAACACAGCAGAGCAACTGTTGTGAGAAGTCTCCTGTTTTAAGAGAGAAAAAGAAATAATTGCGTCTGAGGAAGCTGTGTACTACATGTCTAATACCACTCTCTGAAATACTGTAGGGTGAATGCGGGAGGTGTGTTGGATGTAATGAATATGACACACGGTTTGCTCTTTCATAATGATGTTTATTAGTGCTGGAGAAAGGGTAGAGACAATCCATGSGAATCTTTGAGCCATCCCTGTCTTCAGTGTGAATGCTGCTGTATCACAGGATATAGGAGAGGAAATAAACAGTGGTTTGGGTTAATGACAAAGTGCCTGCTGAGCTCAGCTCACAGAAGAAAATCYACAGTAATGTAGAGGTTTTCCTTCTTTTAATTTTAGATTCCGTGTACATATTTCCTGTTCTGTGTTTTCTTTTTTTATATGTCACTTGACAGAACTAAGAGTGATTCAGAGTAACGGGTGAGTTTAGACTGAATTAAGCTTTAGATAGACAATAAACAATGATGGATTTTTCTTTTCCACTATGCTAGCTATGAAATGTCTGTTGTGCAAAACTACTGGGATAGCCTGAGAAAAGGCTATGACTTCTAATATCTCCAGTGTCTATCWTCTACCCGTTCTGGACAAGGGAAAAAGAAAAATGTCTTCTCCTTTATTCCTCCATCCCTAGCACTTATCTGGTCACCAGGAATGCACTAATTAGTTGAAAGCAAAGTGAGGATTAGCCAAGTAGAAGCAAGGTAAGCTGCTGCAATGCAATTCCAGCCCCTGCTCCCTGGGCTCTTGCTCCAGGCACAACCAAAGCACTGATGATTGGAGAGGCTGTGGACTCTCCATCCTAGGAGTTTTCCAGGATGTGGCTGCTCAAAGCCAACCAAAGAGAGGTTGGACCAGGGACCAGTTCAGGTCCATGAACACGCTGATGATGGCGGTGGTCATTTCTGTGGTRCATCTGGTATCAGTGCCCTGTGGAGAGGGCGACTCTAAAAAGYCTTCCAGTGAGACGCGATGTTTTTTTGTGTGTATGGTCCATCTAGAAACCSATACCTATAGCTTCTTTTTAGTTTTTCGTTCTCAAAAACTTTAAAAACTATTATGTGTTACTTTATATTTCTCCTTAGAGTGAAGGAGACTATGAGAGCTGTCTTATTTGGGTAGTTCTTAGGAACAGAAATGGTCTTGCAGAGAAATTGTTTTTATTAAGTTATCCTGGGAGACACTCTGAGAGGYTTTTCCCAAGAGACCCACCAACCAGCCATCTCCATTTTTCTGTTAATGTCAGTTTGGATTCGGGACATGGTTGGTGCTCCTCCTGCGCAGAGTGACGTGTTTGTAATCAAGTTCCAGGCTATCTTGGTCTGAGAGGGACAGGGAAATGTCTGGCTTCCAAAACYACTATTTTTATAGAATCGGCAGTATACTTCGCAAAGCTGTTCCCAAGAGAAGAAGATATCCATCCTTGACAAGAGCAAGCCCTTGTCAAGCATCACCTCGTGCAAAAAGGAGGAGAGTTTTGGAGAAGTGAACAATTTTCGGGGGTAGGCAAAACCCCTGGACGGCTGTCTTGGGAAACACCTGGCAGACAAAGGTCTGCATTTTCTGCTTCCTGCCCAAAATATTGCAGATAAGGTCTCCTTTACAAGCCAGGTACAGCGATCCAGGCAAGGGCTGGGATAAAGCTTGGTACCATCACTGGTAAGGTACCACACTGGGGAGCACTATAGATACTGGGTAACACTACAAAAAGTAAATATGGATGTATTATATTTCAAGGTTTCTTGGGAACGTATTATGTGATACAGGAAAAAATTATGTTTAGCAGGGTGGAAATTTTTTCCATGTCTCATCTGTTGACATTTCTTCTGAAGTTTGGGTACTGCTAATATCAGCTGTTTCCTATGGGAAAAAATCGAAACAAAAATGTCTATTACATAAGAAAGAAAAATAAAGCACCCTTCAGAACAACCTCCTTTATTTTTTACTTAACGTCTATGAAAATAATTAGTGAGCACAGATCTCCAGAAAATAAGCATTCTGAAGCCTCAAAAACGTAACTTACTGCAGAATTATTTACTAATTCAACATAGTAGTTTTCATGCTAGAAATCAAATATTCTACAGGAGTTTTGCCCCTGAACTGGATTTACTGAGCACAATGTATTAAAAAGCTCTAGTCCAAGCATTATCTCACCCTCAGAGAAAAAAGCCTTCTATTCGGACTCCATGCCTCCAAGGACGCCTTGCTTCAGTTCATTTTTAAGGTCACCGATATTATTTCATTTGCATTCACAGTCAGAAATGCCATAAATTGTTTGATCAAAACCTTTCTTCTTTTTCAGTCTTTCCACTCGTTTTGTGTAATCTCAATTTGGTATTTTTGGAAAGCATGCCTGGCCTGTGTGTCTTGCTCTAAAATCGTCTCACTATGGAAGTCTACAAAGATTCAGGGTCTCAAAAACCTGAACAGATACATCCAGTGCCCCTAGAGAAGCAAGTAGAGTTTTGTGTATGGCATGTCCCTATTTACCCGAAGGTTATGAATTTTGATGCTAATTTTGTGTCAGTGTTGGAGAAAGGCATTTATGAATGTTTCTTCTTGAGCTTCCTGTAAGCATTAATTTCACAGAAAAATGTGTGCTTTTGTGCAAACCTCGGAGACTAGGATTTAAAAATAATTACTTTAATAAATTGCTTTGCTGCACACTGCCTGAAGTATTTTTTTTTTTAAATTGGTTAGGAAAAAACTTCTCAGAGATACACAGTTAGAACATAATTGCTAATAGAAAAGATCCCATTTCTTCCCTTTGTTTTGTAGCCAAAAAGCCTCATCCTGAGACAGATCAATCACCAGGAACTCCAAGCTAGAAAAGAATAGAAAGGCAATTTCAGAGAAGGAAAAAAGCAGAACAAAGTTGCATAGCATTGGTACCAGCCAACAGAAACACAGAAAACAATAGAAATCACACAAAGAAAATCAAACCCCTCCTTTCCAGAAAGGTATCATTAGCAGAAATACATGCTGAATTGGAACTGAACTTCTCAGGTTTCTTGCTTACACAAAAAAGGAATGGCTGTAGAGCTGGGTTACAAACTCCATGGATTGTAATATATTTAGGCACTTCTGGTGTTGCTTTTCTCCATGTATATCTGAAAAGTGTGTCTTTGACATTGCAGTCGGGAAGCAATGGTTCACTCTCTCTTTTTTGATGACTGAAGACTTTTCTCCAGTGGGAGCTGACTGAGAGTGGGCATTGCTTCTCCCCCGTCATCTCTCCGTTTGCTATATTCCTTTATTACTTGTTGTTCCTAGTAGAGAGAAAAATCACAATGGCATTTTCACTGATAATAAAGGTGTGTCTGTGTATTCCAGAAGTGACAGCAATGGAAAAGATCCACACCAAAAGCTTACACCCAAATTTAGTATAATTATAAATTAAAAGGAATCTCCTGTTAAGGGAGCGAATGACTTTGAGCCAGTGATTTCTGGAAGCGCCCACAACTTTTACATTCAAGATATCGGGCTTGTTTTACAACTTGTAACTGGAGCTTGGTCATCTTTACACCATGTGGTGTCATAGGAAATATGACTGATCTGATTGCTAGAAGTTAAATACCTCTTGTTTCTAGATTGAAGTCTAAAAAYAGTGTTATTCAAACAGGATTTCAAGAGGTGTGTCTCGTGTATCATTCCCTCCTCTGATTTTATATAGAATTTTTTTCTGGCTTGTCCAGGGAGAGTAGTTCGTCTGCAGCGTGAATCAAGAAAAATTTTGGAAGACATCTCTATGAAAAYGGCATTTTAATATCTGATCCACTAGAAATCTTTAAGTATGCAGCTATTTAAAGTGATAGAATAGGTTGAATAAAAAATTCTACTTGCAAATTTCTTGGCTTAAAAAAATACAGYTTTTGCAAACTGTATTGTAGACAGTATTTTATTCTGGATTTCACTCTTCATTTTTKATTTTTTTGGAAGAAAGGGTAGAATTTGTTGTACTTGTGCCTTCACATTTATCTTGTCGAATTCTTTTGTTCTTAGTTCTTAAAGCTATTTGGTAGGTCGTGTATTTCTAAATCTTGCCTTCCTTCTTATATTACATATGCAAGAATTCTTGGTTTAGAAGGAGGACTATATATGGAATATACTTACCAAAAGGAAAATAAACCCAAACTGAAAATCCTTGTATCCCGTTTGGCTCCAAATCATACTTTCAAACTATGTTAGAAAATGTTAAGGTCTGAATCCAAGTTAAACACGGCAGTTACTCTATGAAATGACTGCTATACCATGAATAACATACACATCCTGGGGTCACCTGGAGGACTATCCTTTGGTTTGCTGCTGTGGAGGAAGATTAATGACAGACAGATGTTTTACCAAAGTACTTTTATATCTGGTTCAAAAGCTAAATTTACATTGTTGCTTCTAGTTCCTTGAACCAACAGAAATGTGTTTTATATTGGTGCCAAAACTGGTTTCAAAGGCGCCAGTCAGCTCAACTCGCAGAAATCAGATCGCATATTGTTCATTGCCTTTGGCAATGACCTATAGACTTGCCATAATATTTTTTGATTGCKATTAAAGGATTTTCAATGTTTTTGATATAATCCACTCATAACCTCCCCTTTATGGGTGTATGAAACGGAATTTTTAAATAAATGTGCTGTGTGGGTTTTTTTGTTCACCAGAGGTACAGATAACATTGTCAGGCTTCCCCAAACTTGAGCTAAGGGTATGAATAGAGAGAACTTGCTTGTTTGTAAAGTCCCTGTGTCTTGCGCTGTAGAAATGAACAGAGAAAAAATGTAATGACTAATTAAAATCCCAATTCAGCACCTAAGCGGTACCATCAGTGGGAAGTCTTCCACCTGGGATTAACTTGCTGGGAGAAGATACAAGAGGTATAAACTAGCTGTTTTCATAGCGATGATTTTGAGGCTTCTGATGCAATCTTAAAACTTCAGTGCAAAATCAATTATAAAGAAAAGAAACAGGCACTGAGCAAGCAAAACATTATTACTTTAAAGCTATTTCATTACGTATTGACCATGCAAGGTCTCTACTGTCATTATTTTCTTCCTGATTCCTGTTCAGATGAATATGGAGAAACCCAGGAAGACTCCTTCTGCCTAATCACTCTGTTCCTGTCGACAAGCTGAAATTTGCTAGATTAAGTGAAGTATCACATTTAGTACTACAGTGTAATTAAGATACATGATTTTCAATTGACTATTGTCATATATTGTAATATTTGCCCTCATTTGGTTAAATAACTAAAGCACCATTACACCTTTATGTAGCTCTTCTTATGTTGTCAGCTAAACACTTACCTCATTTGCAAACGATACCGAATTTTGGGCTGTGGATGAGCTGGGCAGTATGTTACGTTATCCGCTCTCGGCACAGCCAGCAGCTCCTCTTCATGACCCGCGATGCAGAAAAAGCAACTGCGTGTTTATACCGATGGTGATGGTGTGGCCGTGGCCTTTGTGGCACGAATTTTAAGGAGAAGACCAAGACCAGTTTTATGATGCCTCTTGGGCTACTAAGGAGCTYAAATTGCTGTTCCTCTAAACCTGGGGGAAGGAGGGCTCGACAGAAGAGTTTTGTGTCCCATGTCTGGATGTCTTATGTTAATTTGCTTTAATTTTCCTGAATGCCCCCATGACTCTAATGTTTTTTTGACAGCGGGAGGAAGATTTAAGCAAGTATAACTCTATTTCTATTGAAGCCTATCATCTGAGGATAGGGGAATCGATACCATTCAGGTAGGAGTTTGTATAGACTTCACCTGTTGCCTGGAAGTCTTCAAGTAAAGGACAAGTGTTCGGCATGTTATGTTCAGAGGTTAGCTTTGAGATAGCCCGCTCGCATTTTTGATTTGGCTTTTATTTCATTAGGAATCTCCAATAAACAATGATTTTAGTAAGAAACTTAAAGCTATGTAACACAGGCTCAGGTTTTCGTAAATGTCTATTGATCTTTTAGATGTCTGGAAAGGGAATTGATTATCAAAGGCGCCGTAGCAATCCTTCGAATACTAGATGTTTTTAAGAAGTCTCCTCCCGTAGGTGATATTGAAAGTCAAATGTTAATTTGGAAAGTCTTGGCTAGGTCCTGGCAGAAGCAGAGCATGGTTAACCTAGTCCAGTGGGATAGCAGAGTACCTTGGGACTTGCATTTTTTTYCTGATGCTTGATGGTTTTAAAGGCTTTTGGTATTTTATTCTGAATTCTAATACAATCACTCTCTTCTAGCTAATTTTTTTTCCATTTCATGCCATGCTGAAATGTCTTGGTAAATAAATTGCCTAAGCGCAAAAGAAAGCCCTGTTTGGATATTTATGTTATCATTTCTGTGCTTGAGCAAACACTTGCTTCAATCCAAAAATATGTGGTAATTGGCAAATATACTGAGAAATGTTATAGAAAAACTGTGTGTGTTTATTTGTGTGATAGATATGAATGTTTCCTACAGTTTGCTCGTTCCTCAACATGTGCTTGCGTTGGTAGGAAATGATATCCTCTCATCTTATTAAAATAATTAAATACAGTTTGCAAAAGGAACCACTGGTTGAGTCTATACTGTGTACCTACTGACGTTTTTAATGTGCCTTTCTGGTCATAAGAATGGTGCATTGAAAGTAAACAGGTAGAAATATCATCTCTTTAGTGTTTTGCATTACATGTGGGTAATTTAAAGTGTTTGAAAAGTCTGGTTTTCATTAGCAGGAAAAGAAATTCCAATTTATTGAATCATTTTTGTTTGCAGGTTATGAAATAGCTTATTTGTTCAACCAAATACCAAGAGGCATCTGCAGTCCTGATAACCCAAGATGTTAACTCTGCTCAGACATTATTTTTGCTTACAGTCAGGAGAATAGAAGTTTGACAGGGAAATAATGTGCTTTAATGAAGTATTCATCACTTCTCCCCATTTTTCATCATTAAAACATCCATTTCAATTTAGAAATGGACCTGAAAAGTCACGAAATCTACCATGCAGAACAGATGGTTTTCACTGCAGATGGAAAAAATTCAAGCTGTTCCTGAACAGCAGTCTATGTATTTTAAGCAATTAACTGCTTTTCTGGAGGTATAATATGTCAATTTCTTACTTTTTAGATGTCAGAGGTTAGTGGCCCATAGTGATTAACTTCAAATTTTTTTTTTAAACCAGGTAAACGAAGTTCATATTTAAAATGCTACGTTTGATTAAACACAAGGTATACATTTTCGGTAGAGTTTGGGGTAGGTAGGAGGACTGTCTTGGTATTTTTGTGGTTTTATCCAGATACTGTATGCGTTCTGAATGAAGAAAAGAGACTTTTTTTTAATCTAAAAAATCCTTTTCTTACAACCAGCAACTGAATTTCAGCATGGGATTTCTCATCTCTAATGTTCCTGGCTGCCTGCCAGCCATTCATTTTGAGCCGATTGGGGCGTGAATGTGTGTGATGCCTTCAACGTATAATGCGGATTTCTCTGGGATATGGTCCGTTGCTGGTTACTCCCTGATGCCTGACCTGTCGATCTGAAACCAGTTTTCCCTTTGGCAGCTCTGGCAACAGGCAGCTCTGTCTGTCTTTCCCAGCTCTTTTTGGATATCATTTTGGTTGTTTCGTCACCTGAAGCTTTCTCCTAACTAGTGAGGACTTCTTGAGACTCCTGTTCTCTTGTTGGCCACAGTCATAGTTGAGCTTTCTGTCCAAGTCCCCCTTTCTCTCGATGAGATTCTCCTGCTGGTTTCTTACTGCTTCTTCTGGTGGTGGGAGGACTGGTTGTGATTACTCAGTGTTTCTGTAAGACTAGCTTTAATTAGTAYATAATTTATTTGTTGTGATACTCATTGCGGTTGCATTCACCATACGGTTGTATTTATCAGGAGCATGACCTGTATATATATTGCTTTTCTTTTTATCTATCTCTTATGACAAAGCATTTGAGGATCATTAATGAGATTTCACGAGATGAAATTTTGCCAGGTAATTTGTAGAAAATGGGTGGGCTGGTCTGTCTGATCTGGACTGATGAGTGGGTCTGAGAGCTGGGGGCATGAAGGGATCCTGTCGCTCATGCTTGGGGTCTGTCCCTCTGGTAAGACTTGTTAAGGCAGGACTGATCCATACTACAGCTTGTGGGAGGTCTCAAGTTTGCAATGTCAATATCTGCATAGCTCTCATGGCAAGGACTGCTTACACAAAGTTTATTTTTCATTGAATTGTAGCCTTTTTTTAGAAATGTAGCCGGTGTCAGCCATTTGCTTTGCTGCGGATTGGAGCTTTTAGACGTGGAGATTCCCTTTCTGTTTGCGTGCTTGCCGTGATACAATGTGCATGATGGGAAACACTTTGCATTGCGTTTTATTCTCCAAGATACTCCTTTCAGTCCGCAAAGGAGTGTTTCCCAAACTTTTCTGTGAGGCTTTAGAGCTTCCTAATAACATGCCCGAGGTCTGTTGAGGAATTCTGCTTTCCTTTTAAATTTGTGAGATCTGGGGGCATGCTCGTGCGCTCCTGCCAGACTGCAACACTAGTTAACCTGATGTGTCAGTGTYGATTTTCCCCGAGACTGCATCACCACAAGCAAGACGGGATTTGGCCCAAGATGGTTTTATGCAAGACAAAATCCTTTCTGTTTTGTGAGAGCTACAGATCAGCTTCTAGCTGAGAAAGATTTAAGTGGTGGATGCTGCGGCCAGAGCAATTTAAAAGGTTCCAACTCTGGTTATTTTTGAATTGAAAATCTACAGAGGCACTTTATATTCCATGTTCATCAGCTCCCAGAAGATTAAATATGTTTTTGTAGTATTCCAGACAGTGTGACCCCACTGGATTGTAAAATCCGGCTAGGGTGCAATATTTAACACAGCGATGCCTTCATTGCGGGCCAAGCACATTTTTCGATTTATAAATACTGGTGTTTCGTTCTCCCATTGTTTCTGCAATATCAGCCGTGCTCCAGCCATGTTTGGGGAGCAGACACATAGCGGTAGCTAATAAAGAAACTTGACTTGACATCTAACTCTTTCAGTAGAGCCAAAGCAGCTCTCTGTGAAATCTGGAGACGTTTCATTTGCATTTTTAGGCAAGGCTGGGATCTATTTAACGTATTAAAGCCAACTTTTCAAATGGTTTGTTAGACTCCTGTTTTTTCCAGCAGCACTCCTGTCTGACAGGCTCCAAATCCAAGAGACTTCAAAGGATTTTTGCACAGCTCTGCCACCTCCTCCTGCAGCAATGCCTCCCCGGCACGGTTTCACTTGTGAAAGCCCACGCCAGGGTGAGGAYGGGGCGCTTTGAAGAAGGCTGCTCCCCATCCTGTCCTTCTTGCTCCTCAAGACCCAAAACATCTCCACTGCTGCTTTTAGGATGAATGTTCTAGGGGCATAAGGAGGAATTCGATAATGTTGTTTAGAGATGTGTGAAAGCTGTTAGATTTGGGACAAAAGGGCTGTTTTTGCTTTGGACTTTATACTTGGTGCTGATCTACCATTTGATTAATGAAACTACAGATGGAGAAAACAGAGATTTGGGCATCCATGCTCCCAGTAGGATAAGCCAACGCTGCCACCGCAGTCTTATGCCCTCACCACATGCGTGCTGAGACAGGAAAAGTTAAYCTGATCTGTAATGGAGAAGTGATTTTTGTCAAGGATAGAACTTTTCCATTCAAAACATGCCATTTAATACCAGTAGAAGTCCTACTTAAAATATAAGAATAAGCAGTTTAATAGGTCAATAACTTTAAAAGTGCAGATTAGATGAGGTTTTGGGTCTGGTCCAGAGCTGTGTTAGCTGTATTGAATTAAAGTTAAAAACAATAAGGTGCTTTAACCACAACAGAAKGTCTTACAGTGGTATTGGGTATCCCAGAGAATAAAATTGCAAGGCAAAGTTTTTTCCTATTGTACACAGAGAAATGTGAGTATTGGTTAAGTGTCAAATCAGACACTCCCATTCTGCTGGCAGCAGTAAGGAAGCCCTTAAGTTACTAAAGGACTTCACTTCTGATACAAACAACAGATCAGTAGTCAGAAAAAAATATGTGAAGAGTGCCAGTAACTCTTAATGAAAATCAAATTCAGCTTCCCCTTGAATTTTCAACTTCCTGAATGCCAGTGAGGCTTATAAGCAAGAACAYGATAGATCAGTTCTCCAGTGTACTTGTTGCTGGGATTATTTTGGGTCGTTTGCAGGAGCGTGTCCAGAAAAGGGTGACAAAGCTGGTGAAGGGTCTGGAGCACAGGTCTTATGAGGAGCGGCTGAGGGAGCTGGGGTTGTTTAGCCTGGAGAAAAGGAGGCTGAGGGGAGACCTTATTGCTCTCTACAACTACCTGGAAGGAGGCTGTAGAGAGGCGGGTGCTGGTCTCTTCTCCCAAGTAACAAGTGATAGAACAAGAGGAAATGGCCTCAAGTTGCGCCAGGGGAGGTTTAGATTGGATATTAGGAAAAATTTTTTCACTGAAAGGGTAGTCAAGCACTTGAACAGGCTGCCCAGGGAAGTGGTGGAGTCACCATCCCTGGAGGCGTTCAAAAAACGTGTAGATGTGGCACTTTGGGACATGGTTTAGTGGGCATGGTGGTGTTGGGTTGATGGTTGGACTTGGTGATCTTAGAGGTCTTTTCCAACCTTAATGTTTCTRTGATTCTGTGATTCTATGATTCTTTGTTTTGCTTTGAGCATTTTGCTGCATTCCTGGACTGCAAATGGCAGTCTATGCAAGAAGAGCTCCTGTTGCAAGAAGCCTTGAAAATACATCCCTCTTATTGAGGGACAAAGAATATCCTGCCTGCCTAATGCTGGAAAGCTKTAGGCTTTCCATGTTTTTCTCCTTCCAGTTTTTGTGAGGTGTGTGTCAATGCGAGGTGGATGCTGCTCCTGGGACGTGTATCTACAGATAGTCCTAGAGAGTGATATCAGACAGTGGTGGGTAAATACATTGCTTTTGCACAGGGAGTTTCCATTTCTGCATTTTCTCACAGGGTCTTCTTTACTAGTAAGTGTTGTGTCCACAGACATTTGTTTGATTTTTGTTCTTTATCAACATAAACAGTTAATAAGCTGTGCTCAGCTTCTGCAACACAGTGTGTCGTGGTTTAACCCCAGCCAGCAACTAAACACCACGCAGCCGCTCGCTCACCCCCTCACTCCGGTAGGATGGGGGAGAGATTTGGGAGGGCACACAAAGGAAAACCCGCGGGTTGAGATAAAAACAGTTTAATAATGGAAATAGAACAAAGTAGAACCGTGATAGTAACAATGATAACAACAACAATAACAGAATATACAAAACAGGCAATGCACAATGCAACTGCTCACCCCCSACGTGTCCCGAATGAACCACGTGTGATGACCCCAGAGCTCCCCCTCCCCCCGTTTTATACTGAGCATGATGTCACATGGTATGGAATACCTCATTGGCCAGCTGGGTCAACCACCCCAGCTGTGCTCCCCCCCAGCTCCCCCTGCACCTGGCAGAGCATGGGAGGCTGAAAAGTCCTTGGTGCCAGCACCAGGCAGCAACAACCAAAGCATCAACGGGCCATCAAYGTTCCTCTCATTGCCAAACCCGAAACACAGCACCCCCYCCAGCTACTGGGAAGGGAGTTAACTCTGTCCCAGCTGGAACCAGGACAGGGTGCCATGGAGTGACCAGGTATGTGAGTTTTCCTCCTCACTGTACACACAGCTTGAACATGGCTGGCATAACATCTTAGCAATTAGTCATGACTCAGAATGAAATAAATACCAAATCTAAAACACTCATAAGGAGGTGCCGGGTAAACGTTACATTCCGATTCAGTTTACATTTTTTAAATCGCTCCAAGAGGATTAATAAAATCCTGCAAACATTAGGCATAAGGGCCATAAAGGGACAGGAATCTCACATAATTTCTGGATTTTTCTTCTTACGCTAATAAGCCAATGGCCTTCATAACTGAAATATTATACCAGTATATCAAATATCCATTTTCAAGCTAATGAAACAAAACGCATCTGCACCTCTTGACTGCTGTAACCTTGCAAATTTTGATAAATAGATGTAGAACAAATGCCACCAAGAAAGCGCAAACTCTAAACCGCCTTCTCAACTTACTACACTCACTCAAAATTTCCTAATATATTTCAGTTATATAAACAGTATTTAAATAAATGACTCAGGTGGCATATTTATTCCCTTAGTAGCTTCTTTGCAGTTGTTTTCAGTACTTTCACCTGTAAACCTAAAGCGTTTCCACATTTTTCTTGCAAACTTACAAAAATAACCAGGAATTCAGAAATCACTGGACTTGCAAAAAACATTTACTTTTTGAAGTTTAAAGCTTACTAAATTATTCCTACAAGTACATTTTGTGAGCGTAGGGCCCATATTTAATACAGGGGCACTGAGCCTTGCTGGAGGCAGAGCAGCCATCCATCTCTTCTCCACAAGTTTCTGGGTTGTACCTCAGGAGGTTGGATGTTACTCCAAGGACTGGCTTTTGCACTGCCCCTCTTTGCCTCAGGATCTCAATCCCAAACTGCATTATTTAATGACTGGACATGGGCACTAAATCCCAAGGCATAAGTACAGTTGCAGAACGGTTTGTTTTGGTGATGTGTCTCATTGATTGCAATGGAGGAGACGAACCCTCAGGTGGGAGAAGGTCCATCCCGGTCAGCATCACGGTTTTGTGGGCTTCTGGAGGTTATTGCTGTAGCTTTCTGCTCCTTTCTAATTAAACATTCTGGCTGGCCAAAAATATTTCTAGGCTCACTGAAGTGCTTCAGGCTTAAGGGAGCTTGGGACAACAGGAGCTTTCATCTGTGAATAAGAAGGTTTGAAGTAAGAGCTTGAAATTTAGGGAGGGAAATGGCGCTCTCCCTCTGCTCTGTCATGAGCCCCAATGCTAGCGAGCAGCCTCAGACACATCAATACTGAGAGAAAATAAGGTGAATTACGTTTTTTTTTCTCCTGCCAACCTGAACCAGAGTTCACTAAAGATGAGGGAAAATCCAGCCTTCTCAGTGGAGTAAAAAGGACATTTCAAAGCAATGAGGGGTTTATTAAATCACTGACCTTCTGAAGGAACAGTGTTTATACATCCCCTATGAAATGACTTTGTCTAAATAAAAAAAAGCCTTCGGACTTCTCCAGGAGGCCTCTCAAAATGCTCATTTTTGGAACTCCATGCCGCCTGCCCCACAAGATGGCACCCAGGGGTGGGGACCTGGGAAATGCTGTTCCCCACCCCCCGGCCGCCATCTTGTGGGGCAGGCGGCCATTAACCGCTGACCAGCTGGTCACGTACCCCCTTCTCCTTTAAAGGGGTCCGGCCCACCCGGGCCAGTCACAATGACGTACTATGCAGATCAGTGACGCGTAAGAGGACATGGCCGCTGGCTCTCAGAGCCCGGGGCAGGGCCKGGCGGTTGGCGTGGAGCTGCCGAGGTGTGATGCTTGGTGGAGGTCTGCCGACTTCCTCTGAGGGCTCAGTGAGTTTTGTCCGTGCACGTGGAGTTCAAGTTGTGGTTAGCGCGTTAAAGTGAAAGGGCTGCTCAACGAGAGACACCAGAAAGGAGTGTTTTGGATTGTAGGACATCACTGCTAAGAATGTAGTTTTTTTTCCCTCACTACCATACATTGCTTCAGTGTTTCCTTGAACTGTGCCTTTCTACTGTTGTTTTAAACCAAGAGTGAACTTTTCTGGGTGCTACCTCAATGCAAGGTTAAAAAGTCATTATTTGAGATGCATCTAAGCATCCTTTCTATAAACACCTTCTTAATTAAGCCGTAGCCCTGGGGGGCCTAAAGGAAGGGCAGTGTTCTTTCACTGTAGAAAAGCAGCAGGGGTAATACTTTAACTTTATTGATAAACATAAGAGGTTTGCGTGCCTGATGGCTGTCTCTGTAAGGAAGCAGTTTCCCCAGGCTGTCTCACCCTGGTGTGGCCTTTGCTGGAGGGCACCCAGTAACACCCACCAGCTGAGACTTTTCCTRTTTCCCATGCATTAACCCACAGTGTTATACGCATACACTCTCTGTTAYAAAAACTCTGTTATACCCAAAGTATAATCATAGAAAAGTAGAAAATGATGAAAAGTGTGTTTTACATATACCTGAAATTAGCCTTTTCCTCTGTGTTGYCATTTTGTATTCCTCTAAGACAGCACTAGCCTGAGAGGGTTGTTTTCTGGCAGGGTCAGGTTTGGGTTTCCTCATTGAAGACACACCTGATGATTATTGAGTTGTCTGTGTGCAAATGAAAGTCAAAAGCAGGGCCCGAGTCCCGCACCCTCCCTTCCCTGTTGCTAATAACTTMAGTGAAGTATATTGTTTGAGCTGTGTGAGGTGTGCCTGAGCATGTAAATAAAGCAGGGCCCGAATTTGGCTGGTGTCTGATATCCTCAGTTGTCCAGATATGCTGATTGCTCATCCAAAGCTCATCCTCCTGTCTGGGGAGATAATTGGATTGCCTTCCCTCTCCTTTTCCAGAGAACAGGACTTGCGATACAAATTTCCTCCATGCTTTGAAACAGCTTGGAGCTTTTCTATTTAAAAAAACCCCATAGAAGTATCGGTGCAGTATKGCAGACAGCCCCGCAACTCAAAGCATGTTTCTGGCCTTCTGAGACCATGGGTGATGTTAATAAAACATGGCTTGACACTTGAGTCCCCACTTCCCCCTTTCATTGCTGCTGTGTCTCACTGGAGAATCAGTGGATCCTTTTGCACTGTTCTTCGTTACTGGCAGCCCTTCGTTAAGGTAGTGCACGTTGGGACAGGGTTATAGAAGCCTGGCAGCAGAACTTGTGCTTCAAAGTGAGCATTGGGGAGATTTCTCTAACTTTCAGTCCTTTTCTGCAAGGTATATAAAAGAGACTGGCACACAAAATCTTCACTTAACCCATTGTGGCAGTGAAATGCAGCAGCAGGCTCTAGGTCAGCGTCCAGGGTTGAAGGACCTGAGAGTGCTTTGGGCTTGATATCAAATATTTAGTTATCACTCCTGTTTGATCTGCAGATGTGGGCTTCTGCAAGGTCACRGTCCTCTGTTTGAGCTGAGAAAATCTCTGTGCTGTTGGATCCTTTAACTTGGGAGACTAAACCCTAWTTTTTGCCAGCTTTTTCGGTAAGATAGAGCAGTCCAGTGCAAACAATGGCCACATTGTTCAGTGCCCACCACCTCAAAAYTGTAATGAGCCAACACCTGTTTTTAACTCTGAGAAACTCTTTTAAGCCTCAGTTCTCCCAAGAGATTTTCCTGCGTACTCGTGTAGATGCAAGCTGATCTCTTTGTTGGATTGCTTCCTTTAAATTGTCTCATTTGCAGCTAAGCTGGAAGTAAAAACACTGAACTGCTGTGAAAAAGGAATAAGCTATTTCCACCTTGGCAAAAATTTAGGAATACAGGAAATCTTGCAAGAGAGCTTTTTCTCCTAGAATTTCCAGTCTGGTGTGTAGATCAAAGGAACCTTGATACACACTTGAATTCTTGGATGCTTATCTCTACAAAACTGAACCTCTAAACCTGTTGAGATTTTCAAAAYACTAGTTCGCAGGAAATATTTATTGTTGTAAGGGGAGGGATCCCCTAGAGTTTACTTGTAAGTGACTATTTTCCAAAAGAAATGTTCCACAGCTGAGAAAGTGGGGCATGAAAATGACTTTCACACTAATGCATTACTTACTTTATTTTTCCCATCTTCTTTTTAACCCCATAGAGACCTTATAAGCCAATTACATGCATATTTTATCCTTCCTTTAAAAGCTTTGTTAAAACCCAGAATAATGTAGAGCTGGGTAAGAGAATTGCACACTGGAGTTGACTACTGATWGTGAAAATGTGGCCACTTTTGCTCTTGTTATCTTTGAAAGTGCACCCAGAGCAGCAAATAGCAAGYTGACTCTTGCCCTGCTGTATTCCCCGTAAGTACATGATGGTCATAGATACCATTGTGCATTGGCTGACTTTAGGGTTAGGGGGCACAGCATATTTCTATGCTGTAGTTTGTGAATGGCTCTTGGAAGCATCATGAATTCTAGATATTAACTGGCATAGCAGAGTAGATGCAGTACAGCTTTCAGCTGATATGGCTGCCCTTTGCTCTGTAGTCCCAAGACAGTAGTGCAAATTCTTTTCCATRTTGATCGGGGAGCTGCAATGCAATCCTTCTACTCAGCCATGGTCTGAAACACTGATTAAGTTATAAACTTGTGGAGGCAGGAAACTTAAAGGTGTTTAGATCTGATTTAGATTGCCCCTMGTGAATTCTCTGTCCCTGTGGCAACCCTGGCAGCCTTTATGTGGCATCCTTCAAGAGAAGCGGCTCCCTCCGCATGCACATCTACAGAGCAGAGCGTTTGCTCCCCAGCTAGCGCCTTTGATCCAAGCTGCTGGTGGGAACTGCGCATGTGAAATTCTTRATTTCCCTTCTACTCCCAAAAAACCAAGAACCAGAAGCAAAAACRGGGCCTTGGACTGCTTAGGGATTTGAAGATATTAAACAGGATATGAATTTCATGCAGGCAGTTTGCTTGGAAGCCTGTGGAAAGTGAAACAGGAGTATTAAAAGCTGTAGCTCAGCTCCTTCTTTGTTTGGTGAACTCTGCTTCACGTTTAAAATTAGTCCCTAGAAACATGTCTGTGTTCGTGTATATTGGTGATGAAGACTTGAGGTCAATGTTTTAAAAAAGTACAAATGGTTTGGGAGTGTGKGGGTCTTTCTAAAAAGTGATTATGTGTGCCAATCATCTTCAAGGGTGTTTAGGTTGGTAAGTGGCAGCTCCTCACAGGGTTTGTCTCAGCTGCTAATGCCCAGAAAATATGCGAATCCTTTCTTGCTAGAGGACAGTGGTTTGCTTTTGCTATTAGTGCTGGCTTGCTGGGGTTATTTTTACGTGATAAAGACTTCTCAATGGTCAGCAAAATGCAAACTGATTTGTTTTGAAATGTTTGAAGTTGGCTGCCTTGTGAGCTTGCGAGGTCTTGGATTACAACCCTAGGATGACTCAAGTCTTGGGGCCTTTCAGTACTCTGACCTAATGTGTATGATTAGGTTGGGTTTCTCTTTCAAGATRTGGCTAGCAGGACTAAATACTATGAGTTATTGGTAAAGCTTGTTCAGGCTCAAGCCACTTGTTGGRTGAGCCTCACTATTGATGTGAGCAGTAGGTCCACCCAAAATTTTGTCCATGGAGCTTAATATGTTTTATGCTTATTGGCCTTTCTGCTCTTTAAAAGCTGTGTGCTCTTTAAAAGCTGACAGACTAGTGTAGGTTTTCTAGTAGAGCAATAGGATTGATTATCTCAAGTTTAGTTGCGTGAATATGTGAGGTGTTTCTTAAAGAAGGATACTTCAGGTTGACCTAACAGATTCATCCCTTATTTGCTCATAGAGCAAAAACTGAGAGGTTGTCAAATAAGCATATATAAGAAATACCTGGAAATGCTGCAAGAGAAGTAGGGCATGAAGTGAGCAAAGAATATTGAATTAATGTTTCTTTTGAATAAGCTTAATACAAAGCTAGTGGCAAATAGCTCAAACATAAGCATGTGTAATTAAATAAATATTTGAAAGCTACATGGGGAGGGTCCCTTGGAACAGATCTGGCTTTCTTATGATAAACTTTTGAAGGCTTATTAATACACAATGGGTAAGAGTGTCCCAGGAGGAGCCTGTTCATGTGAATTCAGCTTTCTGTTGCCATGAATATCTATTGTCATGAAGTCAGCTCTACTGTGAGGTCCACCTGTAGGCAGCTCCCAGAGGTCGCGGTCCGTCTGTCTGCTTGAATTATGCCTTTCTGTCTGTGCTCCGTGGAGTTGCTGAGTACAGGAGTAGTCCCTTGGCCAGACCTCAGCATGGGAAAGAAAACGGAGCAGGTAGCTGCTGAAAGGCTAAAGAGCTTTTCTGTGCCATTGTGCTTTCGTTGTCCATTTTTGCCGTGACTTTGCTGTGGCGTTGCCACTGTGCTATTCTGTAGGGGTGAAATCTAGACATAGTATTCCTTAGCATATCAGGAGTTCAAGCCAAGGTTTACAGTGCTGTTACTGCCTGGATTCAGTTCAGTTGTCCAATATATACGTGAAGATGAGCACCACAAATTGCATAACAGCTTCCCAATTTGCCACATGTCATCACTTCCCAAGCTCATTAAAGCAATTCTCCTAACTTAGCTTGAAATCTACCCAAATATATCGTGCCAGAAGGCTTTGTTTCTACACTTGGAAACCTTACAGCAACGTAGGAGAACCACGTGTCAGAGGAGCTTGGAAGTGATGCTAGCAACTGGTAACTGCAGTAACAGCCTGTGCAGGTGCGGCCGGCTGCGGCACGGTGATGGCAGCTCCAGAGGTGCTCCAGCTCAGCACCAGAGACAGTCTCATCATTGCCAGGTTACAGGTTTCCTGGAAAGTTGTATTGACTTTTTGGTTTATATGCGCTTTTTTTATTAGAAAAGGTAGAGCCAAATGTCTCGTGACACGTGAATACTTGGAAGAACTGTAGCAAGGCAGAGCCGTTTTCTTTCTCTGTTGTATGACTGTACAGAAATTCAGTGGCTGCTGAGACTGTGCCAGCTAATTGCATGTAAAAGAGAACAATCTGTGTGGGTATAGTTTCCAGGTCTTTGCATGTAGATGTGTTATTTCTCAGTTCACCAAAGTAGAATAATAATTATATCTGWAGCTGTTACGCATCTCTGAAGAAGCCAGGTCACCAGCAATGCTCTCTAAGCATCAGATTGGAACATGATATCAACTGACTTGTGTTGCTGTTGATTAGAGCAAAATACTCCTGCAATACAACCCATGCTATGCGTAGGAGATGACAACATGAATATTTAATCATGACTCCATTAGCTTCTATGTGGAAATGCATGTATATGCACACACAGGCTCTATAATAGTGATAGCAGGGAATTGTGCTTCATATTTCTCAGAGCTGTTCTCTTTCTCTGCAGGAAGTAATAGTTTATTGCAATGCAAATTGCCTTTCAATTGATTCTTAGCCAAATCAATTTCTGAAGGGGAATYTTTTTATTCTGACAGTCTCTAATACACATCCAGTATTAAAGGTTAAGAACTTGAGAAAAACCTAGCAAAACTGAGACCAGAGCTCCATTACCAAGATATGCACCTTCTTACTTACCATGCGTTAAAAGCGCAAGTCCTAATGCCTTTCATTAAGGAGCTGTTTATGTGCATTTGTGATTTCCTGTAGATTGGATTGTAATTAAATCAATTTTCTATTAATGTGTTTTAATTGTTAAGAAAAGCTAATTAGTAAGCTTTTTATCGTGTGTCAGACAATGTAGTAGCATCTCTTTTGGTGTAAGGACCTGTATTGCTGAGGATTCAAGATTTAAATGTATGATGTTGTTATAATTAGCATGTAATCCAGCTTTAAGATGTATTAAAGTATTCATTTGGAAAAAAAACTCAAAAATTTTCTAGCGATTAAAACAATGAATATTTTTTCTAGAGTGAGGCATTTGTGTCTGGAGTTCCAGGAACAGGACTTATGTAGGAAAAAAMCCCCMAAAACCCCACATAGCCTGCCTGAATACTAGGAATTGTATGTTTTACCTTTATTTCCATTTCAGATAACCTATCAAGAGGCTTCACTTCCATTAGAAGAAGTGTAGGATGTACCAAAACACATCCTTAAGTTTTTTCTGCTGATGAGGGCAGGAATGAGCAAAGCCGAAACTGCTTTGGTACATGGAACAGGGCATATTTCTCTCTGCAGCCTGGTAAAACCAGAGTAACTCAAGATACCATGGAACCTTTCGTTAGCATGCATTTTCCTTCCCGGCAGAATTAGCGAAGATGCTTTGATTTTGAGATACTGTGTAGAAAGGTGCTGTCAGTTGTAAGCAGCGTTGGATGTAATTGCTGAAACAGAGCTACTATTTAACTAAGTGAGCTCCCCAGGCGTGCTCCTTCAGACCTGCCGAAGCTCATCTGCCTGGATGAGGCTCACCAATATTTTTTGGCCACTGGCAAGACCGTGTGTGACTCACTGTATAAGCAAGGCCCCTCACAAGTGCGATGYGGGACTGCTAAACTGTTCTTCAGTACAGCTCTGAATTCAGAGTTTTCTTTGTAATGGTCAATTTTAAAGTTTTCCTTGGGATGGTTTGCTTTGTGTTTTTGCACTAAAGCTGATTTTTAACGATGTTTTAAGAGAGTTAAGCATCCAGTCCCAAGGAAGTTTAAGAGAGGAGATATATGCAAAGTTCATGTGAACCTAGAATTTAAAGGGGTAGAATTGTAAAAAGAAATACTTAGAGCTTGATTTTGGGCCTAATTTAGTAGATTTTAGTAATCTTCAGATATAAACCTGCAGGTTGAAAGTAGCCAGTGCCTGKCTGAAGAGTGGGTTGAGCTGCAGTGGGAGCTTTGGGGTAGTAGGACAGGGAGGATGGAGATGTTTCTCTGGAAAAGCTGGCGGGGGATAAGCCGCACATGAAACAGGGAAGACAAATCAGATGGGGCTGCTGAAATGGTGATGAGGATGGAGCAGCTGCCTGGGAAGGCCAGGGCTCTCAGCTAGCAAAGCAGTGATACATTCAAGGTTTATGAAATGTAAATTAAAGCTGTGGATAAGATGGAACATGTCAGTGCAGGAAGACTACATATTCTTTAGAAATGAAATCACTAAGAACTTTTTATTCAGGAAAAAAGGAGGGGATAGGACAGAAGTTAATAAATTTCAAACAGGAAAATGCAAAGAGCAATTTCAAGCACAGTCTCATTTAAGCAGGGCAGCCAAGGGAGAATCARAGCTATATGTGTCCCTGCAGATGTGCCAGAAACCCAAAGAATAGGGCAGTGGATCACACGTGCCTGGTTTTCACTGAGGCCCTTGATGTATAAAAGGCCTCTCCAAGCTCGGTGACGGGTTGTGGGCTAATAGGAGAGCTGGTGTTACACAGGACTGATGGAGTTGATTGCGTTGGGGCCAGAGTGGCACAGTAAAGAAGTACATGAGTATCAGCAAGTTTCACTGACTCCTAGATTTAAAAAAAAAAAAATCAGGACTCTCTGGCGAACCRTTCAACCATTGCACATCAGAGTGGCTGTGATACGCCGAGCGAGATAGGAGCGGTCATAAGGGCAGAGAACAAAATAATAGCAGGAGGTGTTAATTACCCTCTGTGTACTCTGGGTAAATGTTGCATTAGGGACTAATCATAGTACAATGGAATAATATAGGCTGGAAAAGGACCTCTGGAACTCTCTAGGCTGGAGACTGCTACTCAAAGCAGGGATGATGTCCACAGAGGTCAGTTGCTCCTGGCCCTGTTGAGTTCTGAATATCTCCAAGGAAAAAGATGGCTGGTAGGTTCCCCAAAGGATGGACCTTCCCTGCTCTCCCCATGTGGTCAGGGATGCCCTTTCACGAGATCCCTGCTCAACCTTGTGCTCTTCAGTGTGTTCGTAAATGATCTGGAAAAAGGGGTGGGCAGGGAGCAAAGTTTGGTCAGATCAAGCAGTAAAAATGAAACCCTCTGCAGAGAGTCATGGTAGGATGCTTAGCGACTTGGCAACTGAAATTTGATGTCAGTCAGCACAAGCTACTATACACGGAGCAAACRAACCTAACTGTAGATGTACAACAGTAGGCTCTAAATTAACTTTGCCACAAAGAGGGGTTTTGGAATCACTGCAGATAATTTTGCAGAAAACCATCGATTTAGTTTCCTCTTTCCTCTGTATCAAAAGCTGGACACATTTTGTGATAGAGGAGGGGATGCTGCAGGATGCCTGCCTTGCCCGCGCACCGGATGTGCCACTGCTGCAGCATTTGGGCTTCGCATATACCCCGAAAGGCCAAGGCGCCGACGGGGAGGAGATGGCGTGCTGTGAGCTGGAAAGCATTGGGTCAGGGCATGCCGAGAGCTCACTGGCGCAGCTGAAGCCACGTAAATGTGATTTATGACAGCATTGCCGAAGCACCTGGGGCTTTGAATACCAAACCTGAAGCTGCAAGAACCTTTGCAACAGCCTAGCAATTGTGATCGCAGGTCCCTGTGGGCATTAAGCATTCAGAGGGATGGCTTTTCTCAGGCACTGTGCTCTGTCTTTGATGTTTCTGTATTTACCAACAAGCAGCAAATTTTATATGTGCTTACTGAAGCTTTTCCAATGGATTTCCKTATTGTTTTCTATTTTACTGAAACCTACTATTTTACAACAGCACCTATAAGAACACTTTGTTAAACATATGCTGAGGACTAATGAAAAACTAGTTATTTTGTCTTAAAATGAGTTCATCGCATGAGTTTYATGGGATATGAAAGTGAAATAGCCTTTTGCAGCCTGAAAAGCTGTATCCTGTCACCCAAATTAGCAACTGTTTTGGAATTTCCTTTTTTAAAAACAGATGCTTTGTGGGACCTAAMGCATCAGTATGTCTTTTTATCTGCCCTGCTATAGTTCTGTAGGTTGTTGGTCTTTCATAGCCAAGCTCTAAAATGTGTGTAGGATGGATGCAAGGAAGTGCAATTTGGGTTTCTTAGACTTGAAAAGCATTGGAGTTTTGCTTGCAGTTTTGAGGGGCCGGGCTTCATAACACAGGTTGGGCCTGTGATTTCTGAGAGTGCGTTTTTCTCCCTCTGGAGGTACCTAAGCTCAGTTCCCAAGTTTGCCAATCAAGGCAGTTGCAGCAGTGTTTTAGTTTATTAAATTAAATTCATTTTGCTGCTGCTGGCTCAGGTCCTGTATTTCCACAGACTGCACTGCAGGAATCCAGCTCTGCAAACACCAATTAAAGGGGACAGTGGAAAGCACAGTAATTGTATGAATACTCTAAAAAACATTTGGCTTGGCTATTTGCAACTTGCAGGCTTGTTGCTGCCTCCTGTACCCTGCAGACAAATACTACATGTGGCTATTTAAAAGTCAGCAGGCAGAAGTGCAACAGGTTTTGATGTTAACAGCTCATTAAAATGAACAGTTTTACCTGTTTCATATGCTGCTGTTTTGCCTATCTGTCTGCAGGCTCCATTTCCCCTCCACCTTCCCCAGCAACAGCCCTAACCTCTGTTTTTCTGTGCTTTCCTCTGAAGGCTCACTTAAAAAAACAAACACACAAAACCACCTCCCAGCACAAGATTTTGCACTCTTAACATTTTTGCCCACAAGGCTACTAAGAGCTTAATTTTTACTTTATCCYCATGTCTCAGTGTTTGCAGAGTCAAGATGTGTTTGACTGGGATTATTAGGGATAGGCTCAGTGCTACAGCATCCTGACTCTTAATTTCCAGCACAGCAGAGCTGAGGAGCAAAGATCTCCAGGTTTTGATTTCTTTTTCAGGAGGAGTAATTAGGATCTGTGGACATCCTTTGCCAGGTCTTTCTTGTCATTAACAGCAGAAGTAGTAATGAGATGCTCATCTGTATGTCAGGTATACAAGCATATTTGAAATGCTTTGTGAGTATCCTCTGGAGAGCTGGTGAAAGAGATCTTAAAAGACAGCTTTAGCTGCTGCTGAACTGCAAAGTAGGCTTGTCGATTTGGCAAACATTTTGTGTGACTATGTTCAGTAAGAGCAAAATTATATTAAAATAATAACAACAGTTATATTAAATAACAAAATTTAAAATCTTCCAAATTCACAAAACTTACAAGTTGAATTAGACATTCTGATGTTGTTGTTTAATAATTTTCATGGGAGTTCATGGTCAAATACTCTGACAGAAGGATGCAACTTCTACTTTCAAACGTTGCATGGAAAACTTCCTTCATTCTCAGAAGTCACTATTGTGGCTACAACATGACACTGTCTGATTCTGCTTTGCTTGCATGGTATTAGCACAGATGCACAAATACTAAAGCAATAAAAACTACTTGCTAGTGTTTAATGTGCTTGTAATATTAAGAGATACAGTAGAAAAGGCTACCACAATCTTCGAGCTCTCAGTTTTTTTACACATGGTTTCAAAGCATCGTATTATCTCTTAAATAAGATGCAAGGTAGAACAGTCAYGAACATACTGTGGAGACATGTATAAGCCTTTTTTCATTCAGGTAGTTTAAAAGAAAGGATACTGTGAAGAAAATGTCAGGTTAACTGCCATACATAATTGTATTATAGTAGAGAAAAGAATTGTAACAAGCCCATGAATTAAAGCTAACTATTTAGCTGGACGAAGGTCTGATTTCTGTGATTTGTTGAATTAATTTAATATAGTGTAAAATTTTATTCAGCTTGTAAGAGTCCTCATATTCAGAAAACTTTCTTTGGTGGAGAACGTAAGAAAGACTCAGATACTTCCAGCTTAAACAATGGAGATGGTGATTTGTGTGCTGTTCAAGGAGAGCAGCTTGACAGCTTTTTAGCTGCAATAAAAGTAGATAAGATCCAGCTGGTACAGCTAATAATAGCAGTTTTTTTTTWAAGGAAGCCAAACCTATCTCTTTGTTTCATTAATGATCTATGCTGCTTAAATACAGTGATGGGAATGAGCAAAAGGGCACATGCTGCCTATMTTTCCCATCTGCGGTCTCAGGCTGCAGTTCCCCAGCTGCCGAAGCTGGTCTGCTGGCTGCTGCACCACCACCCTCCTTGGTTGCCCATGTACGGTCCTGCTCTCCTCCTTCTGCCACCTCTTCCTCTCCTGAGATCCTTTTTAGGATCTTAGGAAGAGTGAGGCATAACAGGGGAAAAAAACCCCAAACAATGAAAACAGGGCATATCTTGACAAAACCAGAAATTACTCCAGGCTATGGACAAAGAGATGTTTCAGGTCAAGCAAAGTTGTAGCTACTTCTCATGATTTTCACATGTACAAATGTTTTGATTATTGTACCAAAAACCATGATGTGTTACGACATGGTTCAATATCATGGGTTTTTTTCATAATTAGGGTTATGTCATGTAAAAAGTAAAAATGAGGTGGGAAAGGAGTGCTGTGCAGGGCTCATGGGCTGGTCCAGCTATGTTGGTTCCTTCCAGTGGTAGGAGCTGCTGTGGATCATGAGCTTTCTTCTTGTCTTTCCGGAGCTCTGGCTTTTGCAAGGTTTTGCAGGTGCTGCTGGCTCAGATGAGGAGCAGCTGTTAAACATTAATTTTCATGTTAGAAGAGTGCAGGAATACTTTACAGTAACCAAAACAGAAGAGTAAAGCATAGGGAAACAGTCCCTTTCATGGCGTTACCAGAACCATCATATCCTCTGGGACTGTCAAATAGTTGRACAGTTTTATTTTTCAGGGTTATGGGTTTCAGAGGACAGTTGTTACTTCCTTCCCTCCCTTGAAGTATTTTGCAGAGAGCTTTCCAAAAAGCCCCTAATCATGTTGCTTGATGTCCACCCCGTGCTGTCGATTCTGCTCACAGAAGACACTGCTGTTCCCTCCGTTATGCACTGCCATTTCCATGTGCCCTGCTGTGTTGAGACTGWCTCTGTAAGGTCTTTCTAAAGGTTTCTCTTGGGTATCCTCTGTTCCTGGTTGCCTGRCAGGGTGGTGTGTGTGTTGACATGAAGAGTGTGTCGTGCAGGTACCAACAATGACCAAATTCTTGAAGATCTCAGGTGGTGGTGAAGTCTTTCCATTTGACATSCCACATCTTTTGCAGATGCGCAGTCAATGTACCTGAGGCCATGGTGGAGCTTTCTTACCTGGCTGGCAACAAAGTTGGATTTGTTTTGAAAATCCTTTGTTTTGTCCACCTTGAATTTGGATGCTCTTGAGTTTAGGAAATGCAGAGGCTGCCCCTTCTCTCTGTGCTGTAACTTTCCACCTTGCCACTGCTTCTGGATTGCATGGCTTGGGTCAGAAGTCCCTTTGCTTTCTTGATGGTCTTCTGCTTTGATGATAGCACTTGACAGCCAGGTTTCAAAGACAGTTGTTTTGCTATAGTGGACTTGGAGGGCTATTGAGCTTTTTTATTTTGGGGACAGAGTCTGGCAGAGGAGATGGGAAGTGGGACCTCCCTCTCCYGGCCACAGAGACGGGCTCAGCTCARCTGTGAAGTTAGTCTTCYCTCTCTTTGGCATGATATCATCAGCCCAAACGAAGCCTTCATGGCTTTGCCATCTGTTCATRCTAGGACAAGATTTATGCTACCCATAAACTTCTTCAGACCACAGCAAAACTAAACAGCAGTGGAGAGAATCAGCTCTGTTTCATACCATCATGATGAAACACTGTTTTATTGTGAGGAGATCCCATAATACATACACTTGAAATTGTTGCCCTCTTGTGTCTTACGCTTTTCCCCTCTCAAATAGCTTTGGTGTGTTTGCATTTTATGTGCTCTTGAATATGTTAGAGTAATAGAAACATAGTTCAGGTCCTGAYCTGATTCTCTCCTTGTCCCTGTGAAATGAAGAAGAAAATATTTTATATTCCCAGTAACATTTACTCCCTGTTGCTGAATTTGCGACAGTATCTTTCAAGGACCTGGTATTTTCACTCGATGAGTATTTCTCTTTGTTTCAATTCTCCTTCCACTGTGTAATCGCTTTCTCACTTTTCTGATGTCCCACAGAACAAGTCATGTCTCTCCTTTACTTAATCACTGTCTTTGCTTAAAAGCAACAACATCATCTCCTCTTTTGGCTTGTTTTTTTTATTATTTTTCCCCTGTTTTTCCTTTCTTCTCAGCTAAACTACCCCTTTCCTTGGTTCTTTTCTGTTTGTCCTCAACATTTGCTTTTCTTTCCTTTTAGTACTGCTCCCGTTTGTGCTTGGTGGTGGTCAGCAGCTCTTGGACCAGTACTGGAATATTTCGGGATAGTAAACAGATTTTGCACCATGGCCATGAAAGTTATCCATCTTCTCTGTGTCCTAAGACTGTCACAAACACGGTCTCTTTGTTTTCAACCCCACTGTATCTGGGTGCGTCATGAAGTTGTAGTGCAATATGCTGCTCCGTTTACTTGGTGTACGTGATCCCAGTTAATGTGTTGCTATTTCAAGGAAAATGTGTGTAGGTGCATCTTGCACTCCCATCCAGAGTTGCATCATCTTTTCTTCACTTGCCATGCTTAATTTGACCTGTGTGTGGATTGCAACATTTACCTTATTGAAGCAATGTTTATAATTTCTCCACTGTTGCATAGGAATCTACCCTATAATTTTACTTCCAGATGTCTTTGGTTGCATGTATCTTTGATATACTGAAAGCCTTGGTGTCCTTTACAATGTTTTATTTTTTATGTTGAACACTTTGCCTTTAGGTGCCAGCTCAGTCGGTTAAAAGTCACCAGGCTGTGATGGCCTGCGTTTTTGTATTTGAATGCATTATGAGGATACTTTGACATCTGAGTGAATTATATTGGTATATCAGTTCTGCAGTGTAGTTAAAGCACTTAGTCTACAGAGGTACCAATTACTATTTTAATTTTTTTCATAATGAAAATAATGGAGCCRTTCGGCTAGTCTGGGACTAGAGCACGGGGGGGAAAATTTGAGTCTGTTGGTATTTTGGCCTTGACTATGCAAAAGTTTGACCAAAGAACATTGCACTGTTAAAAATTTCATTAGGCTCATACAGACTTGAATGCTAATAAGGGAACAGTAAATGAGAGGATGCTGAAAGATAATGTTACTGCCTAGTAACAGTGATCTGCTTTAGGGAGGAAGAAAAACAGCAGTATAGAAAATTGCCCACTGGCTTTCARCAGTGAAGGTTCTTGTGTTGAGAATTCTTCATTCATGCTGTACGCTTATTTTMGGGGTGTAACATGACTTTAGCCTCAATTTTGATGCGACTACAAACCTTACTTTGGAAATAACCATTAAAGGGCATTTCCCCCTGCTGTTTGTTTTACAGAAGGACCTAATCATTTTCATAATGCTAAGGAAAATAATTCTGAAAGGAGATTGTGCAAGGAGAGACAAACAGAAAACCACAGGGATGTGGAGATGAACCGATTCCTTTATACAGTGGCAATATCCAGGTTTCCCTGTTGACCAGCAAGAGCAATGTATTTGGATGATATTTTATTGGTRTATGGTGTTACAGTGTTCCTGTGGCTTGAAACACTTTCAAGTTTACTTAATTAAAGACTAAACAAATGAGTTTGAATGAGATTTACCCATGCTATTATGTTTATCCCCTTCTTTTTATTTGTTTAATTTGTATTGTCTAAAGACAAAGTCCTTCCTCTAGCCTTGTTTCTCTCTTCTGCCCTCCCTTTGGTGAAGGAAGAGGTGCCTGGCACTAACTTTTGCTCCTTACCCTCTCATTTCCCACATGCAAGGGGAGGACAGTGCTGACTTGACACTACTAAAACTGTAGTGGTCGGGGCAAAAAAAACCCCCTTTTTCCTCACCTTCCATCYGTAGTAACATTTCTGCCCTTATGCCTTTGCTGGGACAGAGCTGATAGGATGATTTTAAGTCCAGAGTGCAAAACTTTTGGCTGAGCTAAGACACAACACTTGGTGAGGACAAAATAGAGAGGCTGATGTAATTTTCAATTTCAGCAGCSTTGTTTCAGATGATGTGATCAAATGACACGCTAAGTCTTTTGCAACACCAGGCACAGGGTCCCAAGCCGCWCGTGTGCTGTGTGGGAGCATCCAGGAGGGCTGGTCCCTGCAGAAGGGGGGTGAAGGATGAGTTACACCCCTGCGGGCATATTCTTATCTCCCTGGCTCGGTTTAGTGTGACTCACCTGCAGTGCCAATGAAGCAAACCAGATGAAAGCCTCACTGTTCTGAAGGAGAGCCTGTGCAGATGCTCGAGGATAAATAACTATTCAATATTAATCTGGATTAATTTTTCCGAGCATTCCCCTGTAGGAAACCTTAGCTGGGGTTTGAGGCAAAGGGTTTAAATCCCTGAAGTCTGTGTACTTCTGCAGTGTGATTACTGAGATAAGAGTAAAATAGAAAAAAAATCTTAGATGCATCACTGATATGCTTTCTTTTGCCCTTTAACTTGTCTGTCTCATTCAACCAGAACTTGCTTTAATTTATCAAGCAAAGTATTTCAAACTGTAATTGCTGTGTAGGGATCAGAGGCTGGGGAGATTTTTTTCTGGAGTCAGGGCAGTCRAGATGAGTGGAGGAGCTTTTATATTCCTAGGGAGGCTGTGGCTTCTGAGCTCACCTGACTTCAGCTGTGGACTAGTATCGGCAGGCTTTATAGTACGCTACAGGTTGTATTTTCTGAATGGCTCTTCATGCATCAAAGCTGATACCGTGGGGTATGAGGGGGGTGTGTGTGTTGACCATAGCCCTTCAAAAGCGGGCAGATGGTTTTTGCTTCTTGGCCATGCTGTTCCGTGTAAGTCCTCCATAGCAGCCTTCTGGCACAGATGTTAAATGAGTTTTAGTGACATTGCATTGTATTTAATCTGGAGCTGTGCCAAAAACTGCTTTATGGTATATGGAGATGAACCAGCGAAGAAAAAGTTCTATGACACCTTGGCCTCAAACCTTCTGAATGCTTAGCATATATATATGCACACACAAATATATACACACCCCCAAAGAAATTCTTCAGTGCTCTTATCTGAGCAGAAATGAGTTTGCACTGTTTTCAGCTCCCTGCTCAGGGGGTGTGTTTTGGCTGCTCCATCAGGTGGACAGGCTGATGGCACAGCTCGAAGCTGTGCCATTATTTTTGGGTGGCACTTGCAGATGGGAGCATGCTTCTTTCACTGGAAATCATAACAGAAGTATTTTTCCATGGTGCTGCTACGGTTGGTAATGTGCTGTGTTTTTGATTCCAGTCTGGGTCTAATTTAGATGCCTCTTGCTCCAACTGTTAAGATTCCATCTGTTAATAGGCTCTTCAGCACCCTCTTCCCCGTGTGTTCTTGGCCCCTCTGTGGCAGGATGAAGATGTTGATATCATCTGTCATCACGCCAGCTACTCTGTTACTCRTTCGTGTTCCTTCGCTGGGTGGAGGAAACAACTTTCCTATATCATGGGAAATCCACGTTCAGCAATGGGAGGAAGGAAAAGCTCATCTAAAAGATGTGTTTTTCTATTGTCTGGGAATCTTCTTACTTTTTTGCATGGGCTCACAAAATAAAAATTCATTGGGTAGTAATGATAGTGACTGCTGTTATAAAACATCTATTTTCATCTTTTGCTTCATGTGGCCACATCTTCCAAGAGAAACAAGCTGGTGTTATTCCTCTTGTCCCTTTGTCGTTACACTACATATGGCTTTCTCASTCTTTCAGACTACTCCGCTGCCTACCCGCTCTTCAAATACCGAATGTATTACTTCAGGCACTTAAATATTGGGAATACAGGGATCCAAACTAGGTGTTGGACGCAAGGTACTTGCACAATAATTGCAAGCAAAAAAGAGGTTTAACTTGTGCCCATGAAGCATTAAGCATTTYGTGGATTTACGGCAGGAACATAACTTGTCATCTTGTGTAACTTTGCACCCACCCACCTGCTTCAACACAGAGAAGATGGGGGATGYCAGGGCTCTTGTCTAGAGTCTCTCTCTCACTTTTTCCAAAAATACTCAACTTCTTGCTTTGGCCTCTGTATGGTGCAGAGTTGCATTTTTGTCAGTGGCTGATTTATGCATATACACAAGCTATATACTACAGTGTTTGTGTGCATCCATACAGTAATTAAACTTAAAATCTCCTTGTCTGTTCCTTTCTTGTGGAAATTCTTGTGTTGTTTATAGATCTTGTTCACTGATACAATTTGGTGTAACTCATGGGCATGTGATATGGGAGGTGGGTGTTAGCCCATCTACAGTCCTTATGTCATGCTGAACCTAGGATTTCTACTGAGTGTGTCGTCTTTCCTGGAGAACATCCGCTCTTTTCCAGTACATATACAACGCTGCAGGTGACAAATACCATATGACATTGCCATGCAAAAATTCAGAATGTTCCAAGGAAAACATGCTTTAATCTGTCATTTTAATGCTGCAAATTCAAAGACAGGCAGAATCTTCTTTATTTCGCTGTGGGCTGCTTGTCTACCCTAAAGCAATGCTGCTGTGCTGTGTGAGTGTGTCCTGGGACAGACTTTTACTGGGGAGGTCTATCAATAAATTGGGCTATACCAATAGGTTTGGTAGTGAGGACAGTTCTAGTTTGGTATTTGGCTGTAGTCTATATGTATAAGTTTAGGTGTGTATRTGTGTTGATGTCCATCTGTTCCTACAGAAACCCAGAGGAGGCTCCTGTAGCTCTTGTCCCCTCTCCTTGCTCCGGGAGGCCCTGGGAAGGACGAGTAGCTTCACCTGCCTGGGCTTTGCACTGGTGAGGGTTAATGCAGTTGTTRATATAAGGGGGTTTCTCTGCTCCCTCTAGGACTAAAGCCTCCTAGCAATGTCCCCATGCAGGGCCCACTGCCAAGCTCCTCCTTATCCATGCAACTGCCTCTCTCCAGCCCTCTGCTGGAAGCACCTGTTGGGCAGGCTCTGGCATGAAGTATTAATATTGTCATGCATTTTGATGGGCTCTGCTGCCATGAAGTCACTTGAAAACCGCTTTAGAGAAATGAAGAAGATGTGTAAAACACTTTCTGGATCCAGGATAGTGTTTTCTGCATGAAATGTTCTCAGTTTTGGAGACTGACTGCTTAATTTTTGAATAAGCAGAYGTGACTTTGCAAAGTTCATCTTTGCTGATGCGTTCCCATTCGTTTTTGAGTGGAGATTCKTATAGTCCTTCCCCGTCCCTTTCCGTGTTTCCCAAGGGAAGTCTGTGGGTGAGTACCCCTATGCATGTATATCCACATTGGACAGATAACAGCAGGGCTCTGGTTTTCGGATGTTTACTTCCACCTGTATTAAATACACTTATTCACCAAGGAAATTAAATAAGCCAATCCTTAACCGTAGAAAGGTATCTAAATATACAGTGCATCCCCAGGGAGAAAGTAATCAAATCTCCTGCCTGTACAATAATCAAGTGTTTGCACAGAAATATATCACTTCAGGAAGTCTGTTTGTCTGCATTGTGCCAAGCAGTAGCACAGTAATGTATGTTTGAGGCAGATTAAAAAAGAAAAAAATTAAGCTCTTTATATGAACTAGATGAAGTGTTTATTCCCTGGAAACCCARAGAAAGCCTTCAGAAATGTTGATCTTACTTTGGCACCAAATTTTACAGTTTTGAATAGAAACAATAGCTTTTTTGTTACTTAAGAAAACAAAACAAAACCCTCCAGTAAAAAGTTTTTTTTTAATAATAGAAACTAGTAATCTTTTCTGCAGCTTTGCACACACTGTCATGTGATGCTTTGCCTTATTTTTTGGTTTTTAAAAAAACAAGTCTCCATGGCTTTGTTGGCCTCCCAGGCAAAGACCCTTCTGTGGCTCATGTATGATTAGCTGTGCTTGTATTCACAACTACTCTGTGTGGAAAGGCAAAGTTTGTGTTCCTTGTTGTAATACTCCTTTTTGTCCATTTAAATGACTGATTAAATGACATAACATCAGAAGCATGACTTTTTGAAAAGGAAGTTGAAAAAGCAGCTAGCAAAACTAGTTTGCTTAGGCAATGGTTGAGGCAGGAGTTTAGGTGATGTATTTGCCATCGGCAAGCATTGCCAGGTCTGCAGAGCAAGCACCATGCCTTCAGGCTTTCCTGACACCACACTTTCAGAGGTGTTAAGTGGTTTATGGTTGTAGATGGCCTCTAGTTGCACATCTCAGAGGACCTAGGAGCCTTTTTCCACTGGGGTTTTTTAAACCATCTATATTTCTAGTTCAGGATCATTTTGTGGCTCAAGGCATCTCAGCTTCTAGTACACTTGAGGAAGGTGAGCCTACAAGGGATTATACATGAAGGTCAAATATATATTAATTTTCCCCAGGTTCTGGAGAAAAGAAATTATTTTGCTTCCCTGGAGGAGAGTGGAAACCAAACTGCATCATGCAGAAGCCAGTTGCTTTTCTCTGTTGCTCAAAGGAGAGAAGGGTCCTGGTGAAGGGAGAGGTTTTTCTTGTCTCTGAACTGTTGGGTTGAGGCTGTAAGGAGACTGTGGTCTCCTCCTGTTGGGGCCATCCGATGTGTCCTTACACTCCTCACTCACTCACTCTTCATCTTCCTCCTCCAAAGGTGGTCCAGGCTAGCAGAGAGAGGGGAGCGGAGAAGCTGATGTTTCAGAGAAAATAAAAAATACTGTTTTCTGGTAGTCCTCATGACATATACGTGTGATTCTATCTTCTCCCTTCTGTTTTATGCAGTACTTACTGACTGCCCTTTGATTTCCCCCCTGGACTTGCCATCCCCTTTCAGACCTGTTAACTTGATCCTTTAAATTCAAGGGAGTCAAAGGCAGCAGGCTTTGCTCTGTCCTTACTGTCAAAAAGAGAGGCTATCATCACAGATGTTTTCTTGTGATGTTTAATCTGCATAAATGTACTTACATTTAATTAATCTCTGTTTTGTTTTTAGTAATATCTTTATGCTGTTGTGCCTACGCTTGAGGAAGCTGCTGTCATCTCAGTGTCTGTCCTACCATTATCAATAATGTTCCTCTCAATCTGCATGCAGGAGATGTTTGCAGTCATCCTGCTCCTTGAACATAAGGCAATGAGATAGCTAAAGCGATACACTTCATTAGCAGCTGGTATTTGTTGATCCCTCTTAAACCGTTCTCTAAAGAGTTTTTTCACTGCTTTGTTTTCGTCAGCAAAAAAGCACAGGGAGAAAAATCTTTTACTTTGCTAGTTCCCACTGGTTTGTCTCTGTTCTGTTTAATTAGTTGAGCAAGAGTGCAGGTTTTGGAAAATAACCTTTAAAGCAGAATGTGGCTCATTTTTGGCCACTGTGAASCCCCTGAGAAAATGTACTGTCAACCTGAGAGGCAGGGTTTGCATTGGATGTGTAAGAGTCCTCCAGATGATKTGTGCATCATCTTTATTTGATAGGGTCTCACAATACATTACAGCCAGAAGGACATTCCTAGTCCCRAGTAAACTTCTTCATATGTACCTACCTCTCATGACATCTCCCCCTTCCCTAAACAGTTTTGGTGTCACTGAAAGAGGATGACCAAAACGTCCAATGTTCTCCCCTCTTGTCTCTCTCCATCCCCTGTGGTTACAGGGACATACTGAGAGGGTGCTTCCYTTCAGGTGCCTGAATTCAGCATAAAACAAGCTATAAAAAGGACAAATTTTTGTTGTATAGTTGTATAAAGTGCAGTTTCTGTAACAAATTACAGCTTTTACTCTTAACTGCCTTCCTTTTTCAAGTAGTCCTGAGCACGTGGGTAGCAAGAGTGGCAGAAATCTGTTGTTACATCGCTCTTGCTGATCACCTACCTCCAGTAGAGAAAGCTGTTTTTCCATTTCTGCTTTTTTTTTTTTTGCTTTTGTTTTTAAATATTTTAGACAGGAATATTACACCCTTAGCTTCTGTCTGAAGGTAGGAAAAATAAACCTGAAGAGGAGCGTGAGGAGAATACTCCTTTCGTGCTGTAAAATATGTTTGTAGCTCTGCCATTCCCTTTTTGAAAACTGTATAGGTGACATGTCTGGGGCTGATAACGGCAATTCAGACAAAGCCTGCGGCTGAAGCAGGAGAAATCACTGTTTTTGTCCAGGGGATGCAGGAGCAGAGTATCTGCTGAAGGTGTGTGAGATCGTGGGCCAGTTTCTGAGAGCACTCATTTGCCACAGATCCCCTGAAATTTAAGGAGTTGTCCCCATTTATATCAGGCGRAGACCATGCCGACATAGCTGCGAGCTAGCGGAAAGGCTGCCTGCTTTTTGAGTGCTGCTTTTTCACATGCCTAAGATTAATGTTTTTCAAAGCAAACAAAATCAAGTGAAAGGAGAGCGGAGCACTCGAATAAAGTAGTCTTGAAGTTAAGGTTTCCATGCTGTTTTTCTTGCTACCTTTATTCATGTTTAGTTTGATGGATTATTTCAGTACTCAGTGCTCAGATTTCTTTATTTAAAATATACTCCTGTTTTAAACTTCAAAGATATGTGCCAGACAGGCGTCGGCATGTGTTTTTACAAGAAGTAGGCTATAGATGAATTCAGATATGATATGCATAAAAAGTAATGACAGGCTGATTAAAAATGAATCAGGAATATATAATTTATTAATGAGCTGAATCAGCAGTGTCTGTATGCACTATACTCTTAAGTAGTGTTTTGACTATAGATTTGTGTAAAACCATATATACTTCTACAATATACCCAGGAAAAGCACCTGCAATGTGAAATTACTGTGGTTATTTATACATTAACTACCTAATGCAACCATATAGTTATTTGATCCTTTTGACAAAGGAAAATATTCTTTGTGAAATCATCTGGAGATGGAAACATACGGTATTTTCTATTCATTTGAGATAAATGGATCATCCTCTTGTTTCTACATGAGCTTTTGTCATAGGTGCTGTGTAGCCTGGAGAAAAACAAACCCAGTCGGCTCAGATCCTTTCATTTTACCGAGCTGATTTCCTGAAGTGTCAATGTAAAGATTTTTTTCTTTTCATTTGTTCTCTTGAAAATCTGTGGTAGCTAAACCTTTGTCGTCTTTTCTGTTTGTCTGCAAATGAGAGTAACATTGTTTTTTTGAAACTGTCTGAATTTCTTTCCCTGCACTTAGACAAAGAACCAAGAAAAGGCTAGATCTCTGAGAATTCAATCTGAAAAATAGCTACAATACGTGAATTGTTCCAAGATCAAAACCTCCCCATATCTATAAACAACCAGAAAAGAAAGAGATGCTTCTATGGGATCCTTAAATATATCTAGGAAAGTCTCTGGCAAGTTTTCTAATATAATGCATCTTTTTTCTAGTTTTAAATAAAGAAAAACATTTTACTTGCATATTAGCAAATTTAGTGCCAAAACTGTACAAAAATGTGAAGAGAAACATGATCACAGCTTTCAGTATTTTGTAGGTTCTTAATTCATGTGATGTGAAGTGATGAATTCCATTGAATATTTGTTACTAGTAGAGACTTCCAAGGTAACTCGTGTTTTTAATTCAATTAATATACAATGAAGGCTGTTAAAGCTTTTCTAATAAATATATTGCAAAAAATATGCAAATACTCATCTCACTTTTAACTGTATAACTGTAACCTAACTAGGCAAAGTTGAGAAATTTGAGGTGTTTTCTGTGTTGTTTCACTCTTTATTTGAGAGCCATCTCTCTTTTTCATGAGCTGGATGAAATAGTAACAATCCGAAGGCCAGAAATATTACCTAGATACCATGGGGAGGAAGCTGATCCAATTTTTATCCAGAGAAAGAAGATACCTGGAAAGGTTGTAGATGGTTATCGATAGCTAGAGATGCTGCACGTGTAGCTGCTTTTGTCGGACTTCCACAATGTTCTCCAGGTGAACAGCTTCACTGTGTAATATTTGCATCCTAATAAATTATGTGCCCTTATACCAAGGGGGCTCCATGTTCTGTTTCTGTGGAGGAGTGGGTGTGCAGATAAACGCTTCTTGTACCCTGAAACCACATCTGGCTTGTATGGGTTCAAATAACTGGTGGCTGTCCAGTTTTCTGCCAAAGCTTTCAAATCTTTATGATGGTGGTGCAGGAATGGGTTGGTGTGTACTGAGGGTGCTCGTAGCAGGTCAGCGTGGGATTTTAAACCTTTTGCTGTATACGGGCCCTCCCAGAGAGTGCTGTGATGATTGAGTTACATGCTTGCCTTGAAAACCACCAGCCCTACAGTATCTACTGTTTTTTTGACAGGTGTTTTTTTTGTTTTGTACCGAGCGACTACTAGAAAATGTCCAATTAATGCAAAAAAAGCTTSTGCTGAATGTATAAGCCGGATGTGTCCTGATGTAGCTGTGTCCGGATCATGTAGATCCCATTTACCCTTTGGTGATGTTGGAGAGAAAGAGAGTCACTGGAGTGAATTTGCTGCCCACAGAAACCAGCTTTCAGTATTTTGGTTTCTGTCAGCTTAATTAATTGTCTTAAACTTGATGCTATTTAAYAGATTTGTGTTAATTTGCTCTTAACAAAAGAAACCACAGAATTTCCCAGTCAAGGCACAAGGACGATTTCTGGCAGGTGCCTTCAGTCTTGCAGAGACCTCAAGTGTGTTCTTACCACATGCAACTGTGGTGTCTTCATCATTAATAGTTTCCATATCATAGAATCATAGAATCATAGAATCATAGAATCATTAAGGTTGAAAAGACCTCTAAGATGATCGAGTCCAACCGTCAACCCAGTACCCATGCCCACTAAACCATGTCCCGAAGCACCTCATCCACACGTTTTTTGAACACCTCCAGGGATGGTGA
>JASVER010000024.1:10747217-10844060 GCA_030449065.1 Oceanodroma leucorhoa | reverse complement strand
TATCATGAGTCAAGCCCCCAAAATGCATTTAATTGTTTTAAAAGCACAGTAAATCAACCCTTAATAGGTTGTATGATTTTTTTTATTCCTTTTTTAATGCCTTGATATAAATACATGCATACATGTGTGTCACTTTTACAATCTCTAGCATTTAAAATTGCTGTTGAGGCATTTCTGTCCTGTAATGCAGGAGGCTGCTTGTTGCATCCAGTGAGGAGATAAASTGATCAGAAAATGCAGCCTCTGTATGGGTTTTGGTGGGTTTTTGTTTGGTGTTTTTTGTTGTTGTTGTTGTTGATTTGCTTTTTCTCCCCTCTATTTTCACCCAGAATAATATGAAAACATCACTAGAAAGTGCATTGGCACTTGTGATTAAAGTGGAGTAGAAGTTTATAGTGCATCGCTGTGGCCCTAGGAAAATTCTCCAGTGATTTTTTTCTCAAATCAATGCTCCTTTATGAGTTAGAGATAAAATATGAGTTAAAAAAAGAAATAAAATCCAAATATGTCAACAAGGTCAATATGTTTCTAATAAAAAGGATCAATTTTGGTAAAATCTCATTTTCCAACTCTCTCTGACAGGGTACTGAGTACATACGTCCCAAAAGTTTCCTTCCTGCCGCAGCAGGGAGTTAGGGAGCTTTAATTTTGGCTATGCRTGAAGCGTCTTTCCTCAGACAGCTTTTCTTTTCCTCTCTTTTATAGGGCGCAGTATTTCATGTGGTATTTTGGTAAATTAGTCGAAACTGCTCCCGCTAGCAACAACATCTCCTATCAGTATCTGATGGGTTTCACCCGTAGCAGTGGATGAGGGAAATGACTGCTGCGCTTAGCATCACAGCAACATAATTTCTTAAGAAAACATAGCAGAGTAAGAAGCACAAATAATATTTCTTTTTAAACAAAAATGTTCTTTATCTCAGTGTTCTTCAAAGCTGGCATTTGATGGAGTGGTACGGGAAAGTTGTGAGTTGCCAGTATATCATTTGCCATCTGYACAAACACAAAAAGAAAACCCAAATTTGCCTCTCTGCATGAGAGGTGAGATCTTGTACAAGCAACAGATTCTGCAGTTTCACTTGTTCTTTTTTTTTTTTTCCTTTGCTAAAGAGGACATTTAGGAATTAATTGGAAGTCAAAATTTTTGCTGAGAGCTAAAACATGATTGGGTTCTTAATTATGATTTTTCCCCCTTCATTTTGSTGTTTAATGGCCTTCTCTGCTTTTACCATTTACTGTTAAGGGGGTTTGAAAGACGTCTTTTTCACCTTCATTTACAGAGACAGATCATTTTGCTTGACACATAAGGTGTGTGTGATTTTATTTCTAACAACCTATAATTTTGTGGGTGCGGATTGGATTACCGCTGTGTTTTTCTAACATCACTCTTGCTGGCTATTCTGTCACAGTTGTGTGATGGAAAACAGGCATAAAATACAAATATTCCTGTCTAYTCATTTTGTTAAATCATTTGAGGGTTGTACAGAGAGCAGGGGGCAGATGTGCCTTGGAAGTTTGATGTCCAGTGAAATACTTGTTTTAGCTGGCTGGTGTCATTAAGGTGGAAACTATGGTCTCAAGTTTTGTGTTTTGTCTCTGCTTTTTGTGTTTATTGTAGCCCTGTAGGAGTAGAGTCTCTGACAACCCAGATTTGTTCTGTTTGCACTGAGCACATTAGCAGGAGTTGGGCTAATACAGCTAAGCAAGAATCGCAGGTGAGCTGAGGTGGTACATTAGTGGGGGTAAAATAGACCAAATACTCCACTGCTTCTGCAGTTCATTTTCACAACCCGGTGAAAATGGATATCCAGCCTTTCCTGCCCCYGGCAAAAGCCAAGCCGGTTGTGTTCTCAACCCAAAATCTGGTTCTTAACCATCATTTTGAAGCATTTTGTGTCTTGCTGGGCTTTCTAAAACCTTTCACTTACGCTTAGGTATTCTGTTTCCCCCCCTATTTGTTCTGATTTTCTTTGGGAAGTCTTCATGCTAGCACTTGACATAAGAGAAAGGATTACAGCTTTGTAGGTAGTAACACATAGCAACTGTTGCCAGATTGTTTGATACCACCAAAGCACCGCTGTTAATTTTAGTCYAAGTATGTTCCTTGTTAAACACCTGCTTTCTTCTGCTAAAGGAGCATAGAAATTGTTAGTTTATTGCAAAATAAGAATTTAAAATTACTTCTCAAAGGTAAAGCTACSGAGCAAAATCACATGCTGCTTTTACATAATGGAATTACTCTGATTTACACTGCTGTGATTGAAAGCAGGATCAAACATTATTTTAAGTTCAGGGAGTGGAACTGCAAATCAGATGTCAGCTCCTACTGTGGCATTTTTTCAGTTGGTCAAATGCAGAGAGAAGGTTTTAATCCCACCGAGTCTTGAAAATATGCTAAAATACCCACATGTTTTTGGGCTACCTGTTCACAGGAGCACCTGAGCACACAAGAATTTATCTAATTTTTACATTTAAAATGTCACACATCAAATACTGTGGCATTCCACTAAATAAAACCGATGTAAAGGTTTACATAAGACCTCCAGGAGCACCTGAGCACACAAGAATTTATCTAATTTTTACATTTAAAATGTCACACATCAAATACTGTGGCATTCCACTAAATAAAACCGATGTAAAGGTTTACATAAGACCTCAGAGATTTGCACTAAGGTTTACATAAGACCTCAGAGATTCGCGTTACAACTGAACGTCAATCCAGGTGCCATGGTGAGCTTGAAATTTTGTTGCAGTTTGCTTTGCAGGAATTAAGCATAGATGAACACACATTCTTCCTTTTAAAACCAGATAAATTCAGCTCTCTAAGGTGACCATTTCATTAATATCCAAGTCTTGAATCCTCTAATGAGTACTAGTGTGCTCAGTCCTGCTGGCCAGCTGCAGCTTTGCCTTGTCTGTACAGGAGCGCTGAAGACTTTTGCTACCAGTTCCTGCTAATGTATTTCTTTATCGACACACATAAGGAAAAGAAATCACATAGTTTTCTCTTCCTGGCAACTGTCGATGCAAACCGTGTATCCCTTCTGCGGTCAGGAAGTGCTGGAGCAACTTTTTGCTTCCTTTGCCGTGGGAATACTTATTTTTCCCAAAGATGACTGGTGTGTTTTGGGCTTATGCCACATGGACATCCATCTGCAGGAGGTCCTGCTCATTTTCGCTGCATGCAATAGCTACAGCAATCAGGGACATGAAGAGGGTTTTGGTTGCAAAGCCCTACAATAGCTGCAGTGTTAAAATATGTTTCTGGCTGCCAAATCAGCTGGCCCCAACCCTTGCTCAGGAAGGGTTGCAGCAGCCTCCTGGAGAACCTGAGTAAAAACTTTACTGATTTACTGTAAAATAAACAAAGCAAATGTCAGAAATGCCCTTCAGTCCTATTTGATTTTTATTATAAAGCTTATTTAGGTATATACATAGCAGAGCTTATACAATTAATTTGCTAAAAAGACCCACAACACAAACTTCTTGGAAAGCTTTCATGGTTATGTGACTGTCTCAGTGTAGGTGGGGAAAAAAGCCTGGACTTAAATATCTAATTAGTTAAAGAAGAATAAATGATTATTTCTGGCAAGAGGTGTACAATGGGCTTGTTATTTCAAGGTATCTTTCTTTTGAGAAAATAATGATGCTATTTTTAGTTGCTTTGGAGTAAATACAGTGATGAATTTTGGAAATGTTTGGGGTTTTTTCCCAGCCACTCTTTCAAAGAGAGCAGGCATTGTCTGAGGCAGAGACATTTCAGTGTTAGCAGTGGGGTTGGTTTGTAACAGCCACTGCTACATCTTAGCATTTTTCCTGGGTTTGTTAMAGCATTAATATCTTGTAGAAAATGGGGATGTTACGTAGATGCTGCTTTTCTTTATTTTCCCTTCTGTGAGAGGCTGCATGATGTTTGAAAACACTTTGGATTTGCTGTGAAGAAAACTAATGGTTTCTAAATGCGTGTGGGTCTCACCAAGAAAGGCTTGGAAGCCATGCTGCCGGTAAAAGTGAGTGTTAGGCATCTGTTTCCCAAAAGTGTGAACTTCATTTGCTTAGAGTACTCCCCCCCCCCAGTTTCTTTCTGTCATGGTTGATACTGGAAACAATCACTATCTAATGCAATATAACCTCTCAGAGGTATTATAAAATACAGTGTCTTGGCTCTTCTGTATATGTATGTAGTTTATATCTATGCATACTCTAAAGACTCCATTTCCATGTGGCTGACAATTCTGCTGTGAATTGTTTGCAGACCACACCTGATTAAAATACAAGCAGTTTAGATTTGTTAGTCAGAATGATAGGGTGAACAATTCTGATAGCAGGGCATCCCTTTCCTTCTCCTCTGAAGGCACTAGGTGCTTTACCTGCCGCGTCCTGCAGKACTGCCTGCGTTTCTCAGGCGTCTCCTGGGATTAAGCTGTGTGGGTGCTATCAATGCTCCTGGGAGCCGTGGAGGTAAATCACACACAGCTCTTTGAAAGGAGGAAGAATAAACTATTCTATCTTCTGAGCTGCACTGAGACCTTTTTTTCTTTTCTGTTTTAGAAATAAAAAGGCAGTAACACTTCCAATAGCGAGAAAAGGGTCTTGCTTTGATCTTCCTTTCCCCTCTCCCTGGCAGAAAGCAGTCGTTGCAGAGCGATGCCACCTCCACAGCTTGTGCTCTACTTATGCTTCGCAGGTGCACTTCTAAACCATGGGCTTCACAACTGTCACTTAAAATTCGTCTGAAGCTTGCAATGCTCCCTGCTTCTTGTAGACCTCCCTTATCTTACACAAGACCATCCCCCAAAGATTAAATTTAGGAATCTGCTCCCAAGCACTTGGGCATGAGCCAGGTAGCAGTAATGCGGTAAACATGTTTGAGACACCCGAGCTGAACAGGGCTGGCTGTAAAGTGTGTGCGAGAAGCACAGATGGAAACCCAAGAATTTGCAGGTTTTGACCCCAGTTTGGACTCTGTAGAKCTATTGACATTATAGAGCTGTGATATTGTTAGTTTGGCTCTTTTTTGGTAAGCTGTCATAGGTTAGCATGTAGGAGAATAAAGACACATAATGACATCTCAAGGCAATGTCTTTAAGTCACTTCACAGTCTGAAATACGATATTCTGGTGAGGGGAGATAGTATTTTGAGACAGCTTTCCAAATGTTCAGCATCAGAAAGATACCAATATATTTTTTCTATGAGAAGAGACATAATTGTAGCAMGTAAAAAGCATTTGATGGGAAATTTCAGCTTGAAGCACACCAGAATACTCCATAAAAATGATAGACAGGATAGACATTTTTTTACTACTTTGTTTTCTTTGTTCTAAAACCCATTAGATGGYGAAGCTTCCCTTTCCGAAAGATTTCCTTTTCCTTCTCTTTTACCTTGTTAGGACCCTAGCAAGAGCACATGCATGTCACTTTTGCTGGTTTGAACATATGTGGCATGTCGCTGGTTAAGCACGCGACAAAACTGGCTGGTAGGAGATGCAGTTTGCCCCATGGTTGCGGTGGTCGACGACTTCGCAGTGTTGAAAGGCTTTTGGAGCAGTGTGCTCTGGCAGGTCCATCATTAAAATGACTGAGTAATTAGGTCTTTAAAATAAGCTTAGCTCTTCTTTACAAGCCTGTGTTTTGGTGTAATTCAATTGTTCCAGCCTTCCTGGCTATGGAGAAGCGCAATATTCCTGTGCGTGGATGTCTAGGAGTTGAAGCGAATAGCTGTGCGCAGTCTGCAACTTCAATTACACAGGCTTTAATTAGCAGTGCTACTCCAGGAGGGCTTTTTTKCCTATATAGATCTTCTAAAGGAAACTGAGGAAGTTTTAATTTCTATGCAAAACTTTCTCCCACTTTCTTGGGCACCTGTGGCTGAGGAGGACATTTCCACAGGCAATATCTGCCGCTGGGGACAGTATTTAGTCCCCAACAGCTGCTGGCAGAAATGGAGTAGGAAATGCTGAACAGCTTTAGCAATTACTAGTTCTGAATTGGCCAAGAAATGAGAGTTAGCACCRTCTATATTTCAAAAAATACCAAGGGACCTTTAATGAGACATTAGACTCGCCTCTCATCCTGCGAACAKCTCTTCCCAGCACTGCTGCTGGTTCCCAGCTGCTGCTGGGGCAAATTCAAAGGGACAAATCCAATTTGATGATTTACAAATACCGTGCCCTGCAAAACACGAGATGCTTGGAAGGCACCATCTCCTTAGCTTGTGTGATGAATTGTATTGTTGAATCTTCAGTTTGCGGTGGCTAGTATACATCCTAGATAAATCGGCAGCGGGAAATACCAATAGTCCCTCTKCAAAAAGCGTAATATTGGGCTGGGTTATTTGTTGTGTTACCAAAACGTTTTGTAGGTAACCCATTTCAGCATAAAAAGCTGTGCTGTTTGAACCTGATGGGTTTCAGATGTGGCTTTAAGTTACATTAAGCTTAGAAGCAACATCAAGTTTCTATTTACTTCTCTGCCTCCCATTCTTTCAAGCAGTGCTTGATGTGAAAGTTAGGCAGGCTTGCCTGTTCTTGCAGGCATCAGCATTAGCTGAAGGTTTTTATGGTAATGTCCAGGCTTCCCACTGTCCGTTTATCTAAAATCTGATATAAAAGCACAAGGGAGAGACTGCCCATTTCTTAATCATGGGAGTGGGATCGGATATCTTCAGTTCCCAAGCCTCCAGCATGGCTGATTTAATGCCTTTCCAGCACTGCTGTAGGATGTCAGGAGAGATATAAGGGAAAAAATGAATTTTTAATGGTACTTATGCTCTGGGAGATATGTTGCAGGTGCCATTGTTCTTTTATCCTTTTCTGTCACTCTTTGCCTTCACAATAATTTTTTTGTTGGTGGATGAGGCAGAACAGGTGAGATATTTTTCCCTTTCACCTGTACAGCTGAGGAGGAGTTTGTCACAGACCAAGTGCAATCTTTGGTGYGCTTGTCACATGCTGCAGGATCAAAGTATCATGGAGGAAATCCAATATTCGATAGCACAACTTTTCAAYGAATGAGAATATAAAAGGTAATAATTTTCTGTTTATGTGATATCTATCACTTGATCTCCTTGCTTCCTTGCTAGGATATCTTGTCACTGAGTGCAGGACACATCAAAGCCTGGGACTGACACTTGCTAACCAAAACCAATGGTATTATAGGCAAGTTTTTCCCCCAGTGTGATTTTTTTCTTTTTTTTTCTTTTTTTCAAAGAGCAAATGGATACCCTCAGTCGTAATTAATTTGATTTTAGATCATAACTTAAATAGAAAAATATAAAGCCTTCTGAAGCCTGGAGTGTTTGCTTCCTCTGGTGGGCTAAGAGGCATTACAATAAAATGGTSGCTGAAACCAAGTAAAAACTCCCAGATGCAATAGGGAAAAAAMCATGATACATGGTCTTTGATTCACCTTTTCTAGCATACACCTCTTGCAAGTCAAAGTCCTTTGTGTTTGCAATTACTTCCAACAGCAATATGGAAATTTGGAAGAAACCTGGCAAGTTGTAAGTATTCTAAAGAAATTTTATGTATTACTGCAGTATTGTTCTCACAGGATTCATTTTGMTGAAATCTTGAGCCTTTAAATTTAGTGGACTGCCCAGGATTATTATATGGTTTCCATGAACCAGTCACTAGTTTCTTCACTGAATCAAAACCCACTTATAAATGTTCTTCCAAAAAGTGAAGGAGCAGTAAGCATGAAGGAAACATCATTTTGATCACCTGAGCGTGAGACCCGCTGAATATGCAATAGGTTTTCTGCAGTGTAAATGGCTGTGTCTGGGCTGTCCTGTTTTGGGGAAGGAGRGGGGCAGGAGGGCTTCTCCTACACGAGGTGAGCGAGGAAGGACGGAGGTGGGAGAGAGCCACCTGTGGCATGAGTGTCCAGATGCAAAACAAGTCTGAAGGTTCGTTTTAAGGATACCACTCCAGGAGTAATGTCTGATAATTATGGGAATTTTTTACCCTTAAAATATATCAAATACATAAAGATAATTGCCYGGCACCACCTTGGAAAGAAAGACTGGAAGGGGTGATTGAAGGCTCCTTCATGRGCTCCTGGAAAAAGCACAGAGTGAAATACTCATTGAGGGTTGTAGAATATGTTGCATAAAAATCARTGAAGAGGAGGAGTGTTTGTTGTAAGTACTGGATAATCTGCATAAAGCTTGTGAAGGCTGTATATATCCATGGGGAGGCCAGGAGGACAGGTAAAGCTCTTTGTCTAATGATCTGATGGAGTAAATTAATGGGAAGATGCTATAAGAGATCTGAAAAGGTGAGAGGTGGCTTGTGTGATGCCAAGCTTCTATGCGAGTATCTAGAGAATTGGAAAAGTAGATATCTGGTAGTAAAATAACCTCATGAAGAACCTGATGACAGTTTTTCCTCTTCCATGGAGGTTATCTACAGCAGAATTACAGTTCCTGTTTTAGTCCATGCTTAAATTAATAGTAGCCTGTTGACACAAGTTAATTACCCTTTAAATCATTATTAACATCCATTAAAGAAAAACCTCTCTTCTTCATTAAAGTTGCCTTAAATTCCTGCTGCTAGACAACTAGTTGGTAGAGGTGGGCTCTTCCATGAAGGCTAGATATGGTTTTGATATACTTTAAAATGTGAAGATATGTGTTCATTGTAACTTTGTTGTTTCCTATTGTTTTTCTTGCATGTGTAATATTAACTTACAGTGGGTATTTTGATTGCTTCGGTTTTATCAGTCAAGCAATTTTTGCCATGACCTGCTGGGACACTGCTTTTGTTCAAATTTCAACCACTACGTTTCCTTTTATAAACAGTTTGTTACCAGCATGTGATAAATAAGGTAAGGAAGAACCTGCCAGGTTTTAGTATCTTCTCCCATTTTCTGCTCACAGGTGACTGATACAGTTTTTCTTTCCTCATTTGTTCCCCTTTTCTCCACTATCCCTTGGTAAATTACTGTAATCCAATTTTGGGCTTTATTGAATCATAGCCTTTTAAGGAAGTAGATAAGCCAGATGTTGAGAGGTATACTTTGGGTTGCACTGTAAAGCTTATAAATATCTGGGGGAAAAAAGACCACTGAGCTTCAGTGAATAATGTTTTTGTTTGCTTTAACAGAATAAAATTGCATAGAAAATCTTTCAGTAAAATGGCACAAGGGTAAAGAAAGAGTCTTTTTGGAGTTCTTCCTCCCCTGTTTTGATTTTAGTATAAAACAGGATTCCTCAATCCTGATGAAACATCTCAAACTTGTTCACKCTCTGGAGTATAATGGCTCTAACAAATGAGTCTCTTGAATTTCATTGCTGATGCAGTGTGTTCTTCACCTCTGGGTTTTAATATCTGCCATCTGTCATTATGTTTTGCTCTGATTTCTCTTAAAAGAAAAAGGCAATAACCAAAAAGATCAGTGGCTTTTATTGTTATTAATCACATGTATTAAGCTAAAAACAGTAGAGARGATGCCCTGTTGTTTACCTGCAGGCAGCCTGACACTGTGTGTCTTGCAGCAAGACAGCAGTCAGGTGAGAGAGGGAATATAGGACTTGTTTGCTCTGTAAGTTTTGGCATAAAATTCTGTGTAAAGGCTACAGATTTTATTACTGTTGGCCAGACCTGCTCTGTCAGGGGGAGAATAGTGCCAACAGGGGCAATGTACGGAGTCAGCCCAACTCCTAACAGCAACAGGTGACGTGGCATGTATAATCTCACACGGTCTTCATGCATACAATGGTCTTTTAATATTCTGGCATATTAAATAGCGTGAGGAGAGGATTTTTTCTCCATTGCAAACTCCAGCCAACGTAGCCCGTGTAATTCCCCCCTCCGGCCGTTTCCCAGGCAACCGGCACATGGCTACAGCAATAAACGGCAAAATACCTGCACCCTGTCCCTCCTCAAARTGCTAAAAATATATATAAAACGTATGTGAGAAATGCTATCGCATAAATAGTTTATTAAGCAGATGGGCTCCTCTGACTCATCCGGCAGGGAGGAGTTGCAATGCTTGTGCAGCCAAYGTCCCTTTGCTGTTCATTCACGGGGCAGGATGTCAACCGTGCGAGTGAGAGCGCACTGATCTCTGTCGTCGTAGGCATGTTTGTGTAGTGCTGAGTTCTTTTCACTAGATAAGGAGAGAGTGTTTGTGTGTGTGTATTCATATATATTTAAGGTAAAGAAAAAATAGTCTTTAACACTGTAGAAGTTGGAGGTACAACAGATGGCAGTTGCTTTTTCGGGTCTTACTTCATGGCTCTTGCAAAATGGCTAATACAAACCCTTGTCAGCAGCTTATGGTGAGGGCATTTTCATGTAGGAGTGTTGTTGCTGTGCCCACAACTTGGAAGGGGACATATCTCCTKAGCCTCCTTCCTCTGGCCCTCATCGCCAAGCCGGCTGCATGAGTTTGGGATGTCAGGTGGGGGCCCAACAGTGGCATCTCTAGTTTGGTCCAGCAGGATCTTATTACCTTACCCTCATGGGTAAGAAAGAGCCAGCTCTTGTTTTCATGCTTGCTTTTGGATTTTATTTCTGCGGTAGCAGTGGATGTTGGAAATAACTCCCTTGTTTTGAAGGTAACATTTCTTCCATGAGCAAATAAAGCCTCATCTGATGGGCTCTTTATCTTTGTCACAGGGCAAGGTCCTGTCTTGACGACCTGCCCAGTAAGGCTGATGAATCATTTCAGTTCAAGCAGCATCTAAGGGATGTTACTGCATGCCTGCTGAAACCTTCTGCTTCTGCCGTAGTGAATATAACAGTCATTTGTCTGCGGCCACTGACAGCCAGAAACCTGTGTGCCCCCTACTCCTGCGTGGTTTTCGCAGGCCACCATGCAGCTAATGAAGTGACAAGGAAGGAGGACGGCGTGGCGGTAGCAGAAAATGTACTGCAGGTCAGATTGATTACAGCACAGGGAATTTGTATGTGCCAGACCTGTGAGTGCAACAGAGACGAAAAACAGTATTTCTCCTTGTGCTGCGACTTGGTAGAAGACACTGCCGGCAGAAGAGTTTGGGGTGATGGGCACTGGGTAAAGTCCAACTTCTCAGGACTGTTGGCTTTTCTCATTGCCAGCTTTTCTGTTTCCSTGGAGAAAAGGCTTGCTCAGATCCACCTGGGAGAAGACATACTCTAGAAGAGGTCCCAGAGGAGGTGGATTGTGCGAGGGCTTGTACCAAGAAAGGTTTTTATCTGTATTTTCTTGTTGAGAGATCCAGCAAAATCTGCTGAGGATGATGCTTACCCGAAGCATTAATGAAGGCAATCAGTGAGACTTTGGGCTTTGTAACTGCTACTTTTTGTATGTCTGAGCTTTCTGCTTGGCAGCAGGGGGTGGATTGCCTTTAAGCAGATGATCAATCAACTTAAATAGCCTCTTTGACAGTACCTTCATTATTTTTTGTCAGTCAAATCATATTCTGTTATTAAAGAGTAGCAAGTGGTTTTGGGAAACCTTTACTCATATCTCCCTTTTTGAGAATTTCTCGTACGTTTTCCGCTTTAAACAGCAAATAATGCTTTCTATGGTTTGTTGGTTGATGGTGCTCTAATACCTGTATTGGCATCTCTGATATTTATTAGCCTGCTCTCCTACGTTAATGAATGTGTAATCTCTTTCCATTAGTTTTCCCCAGATTTCCTATTAGCCCACTTAGGAGGGTCATTAAGTTCTTGGCTATAGCTACATGCTCATGAGTTTGTCAGCATGGGTGGGAAGGTGAAGGATGGCGGTTCCTGCCTTTGCGGTGCTGTCTGGCCATGAAGAGGGCAGGGATAAATTCAGTGGAAGGGCTGTGGACATCAGAGCTGGTTTCCTTCAGACTGCRTCCTGTCGAGAGTGGAAGAATTTGTTTTGTTTTCAGAGAAGGATGCAGATTGGAGGGCAAGACTCAATTTTGACTTTTTTTCTCTTTCCAGATTAGAATATGGAGTAATGTGTACCTATTTGCTGCAGATATTCATATAAAACTTCTGAGGCTGTCGTTCTCCCCAAGTATGAATGTCTGCATTAGGTCAGATCTGTAGTCTTGTGTTTCTTGTCCCCAGCAGGGAAGATGACATCTCAGAATGATGATATTCTGAGGTTGAGCCCCCTTGCTCTTCAGGTGTGCCCATCCCTGTGGTTTCCCCAAACGCAGGAAGACCCTGCAGCTTTTGGCAGTGGGAGGGCACTGTGTTTGCATCCTCCCCAGCAAAGCAGAGGCTGGGGACATGGGGAGGATTGGTCGGGCAGGGACTCTCTCCTACAGAGATTTGCCATTTCATTCAGCCTCACCCATTGGTAAATTAGCCTTAGTACAAGTTTAAGTAGCAGGTATTTGGGGGACACCTTCAGGAGGAAAAATGACTGGAGGAACTCCAGAACCAAAATTAAAGCAGTCTTCCAGTGAAGCAAGGAGGAGAATGCAAGCACCATCATTTTTGTTTGCTTAGTGTAACTTCTTCATTTCCAATTTCACTTTAAGGATTCATTGGTGTTTTCCTCAGGCTTCACTGGCCTTTGGATTCAGTTGCACAAACCTCTGAATGGCTCTTGCCATCCTTCCCTGCGCTATCTGGCAGGCGGTGGGACGGGCTTTCCTTTGGAAAGCTGAAGTCAGTGTCCTGCCAAACCCTGTGCCTACCTTGGAGCATGAGGTCTTTGTTTGCTTACATCCTTGAAAAACATGGCTTGGCTTAATGGCAAGGATTGGCGTGTTTATTTTCTTGAAGCTGAAGGTAGCTATTGTGTTTTGAGAATGCTTTTTATAAATGCAAAGGTCCCTGGTACCAGCTGAAGAACATGAACATCAGTTTCTAGGTGGCCATTTGGCAGGTAATTAACCTTACAATAGAATATGTGAGATAACTGSCATAGTGGGTGAGAACTGAAAATTGTAAAGATTTTTAAATTGCTTTTCAAATCAATGTCGTCTGCACCTTCCCTGTTACCTTCTTCTGCAATGGCTCCTTCGCTGTTGTCATACAGCGGCCAGTAAAGAGGATACTTGACACCCCGCCACCCCCCAAAAAGACTTTGAGGTGCATGTCTTCTTCTTTTAAGCCCCGCACGTTTGGGCAAAGAGGATCCTGTGCCGGATCAAAGCATGTAATGTGCCAGCTGTCATGGCTCGGCTGAAGARACCTTCCTGCTGCAAGCAACACCGGAGATTTTGGATTTCTTCCAATTTAAGAGTGCGAAATGGTTGGTTTGAAACAGTGGGTAATTTTTCACGTACTTACCTACTGTTATTATATGCTGCAGAACACTTTTGGAGCAATTAGCTCCATTATCATTTGTAGAGATGAGTTGTTAACGTAAAACACTGCTAGGAAAGAGCATGGGCTTTATATGCTGGAACATATGGTGTATGTTGCTCTACCAGGGATCACGGGACAGGACTCAGGTAATACTGTCTAGAACTGATCTCTCCATTTTCGTCCAATCATTCCAAGTTCTGAGTTTTCTCTTTGCTCTACAGCATCCTTGTAGAGGGGTGGGATTAGCAGAGAGGGATTTGTGCACACCACATGCCCATAGCATCTTCAGTTGCTGCTGCTTTGATTACATATTGTTGTGGGGTGTTGTGTTATTTTGGTTTGTGTTTTTAGGTTGAGAAGCTGACAAGGTAGGCAGATCTGGGTGGGACTGGAAAACCTCTAATCTTGTTCTTGCATCCAGTCAAAAATTGGAGGGGCAACTTACCCTTAGGGATTTGGGTTGGAATCTGAATGTCCTTGTTCTGGCCTTGCAAAAATCAAAGGTTTAGACAAGAGAGTCTGGTTCAAGCCCAATTTGAGTTCAAAGCAATAAGTGGGAGTTGTGCATACTATAAAATCCTGTGAATATGGGATGCATACACTTAATGAGTGCTTTGACAGCTTATTCCGTATGTCCTAAAGGAAAATCACCTATTTATCAATAATCTTTTTTTGCCTAAGTTGTAAATCTATTGACTGCAACACCTGTAGTATATATGACACTAAATGAAAATGTTCTAGTACCAAATTAGACAGATATTAAAGATACAAATGGCTTATTGATGTGGTGACTTGACAGCCCTTGTCAGAATGGCAAGAAACTTTCTAACATGGTCTTGGAAGCTTGGGATATGGAAGAGAAGATGGTCAGTAAGTTTCTTTTCCATTCCTCTTGCTGCTTTTTCTCTAGTTTAACCTGCCTGCCACAGCTGGCCCGTGGCCCTGTGTAATTCTGAGTGCAATCTGTGTCCATTAAAAGCTGGAGTTAGGTCTAGCTGCTGAGTACATGCATCATGCTAGAATGCTGTGGGTTTGCTTTCATTATGGGTCCCTGGAGGACGGTGTTTCGGTCTTCAGTTCTTGCTGATCTAAATGTCATTTTCCCAAAGAGGTATTAAACAGGTGATGGAAAAGTCATGACAGCAGTAATGGAAGAGCTGTGCACTGAAATGAAAGGGTTTTCCACAGCTACCTTGGAGGTTCAAAAGTGGTTGGCACCAAATCAATGAAATGATGAAGCCCAAGACACATGCGAAGCTGTGTATCTACTGCTAGACTTCAGTTTGGATAAGACTTTGCTGAAGTTGATGGTGGTAACACCAAATGGCATTGGGATGGGCTGGAGGTTGTCTGCAGTGGAACCTGGAACAAGAGTCCAGAAAAGGTTCGTTGGGAGTCATGGTTGAGGGCTTTCGCTGGGGACTGGTTCCATATTAAATCAGAGGTAGGAACTGTGAATGAAAGAAACAGGATGACCGAAAGATAAAAATGGARAAGCACCAAGCCTGCCCAAGGAAAATGCAACAAGAGCTTTTAGTTAAAAATGTGGTGAAAAGGCCTCTTGAAACATGAGCAAAGCAACCTTGTAGTGCAAGGGAACAGGCATCGTCCCTGTGCCATTCTGCCTGTACCCCTGGAAACAGTGGTTTATTCTCTGTGAAGAAACAGGGTAATCAAGAGAAGACTTGATTATTTATTATCAATATTTGAATGATACACAGAAACACAATGGTTTCTAAATACAGGCTAACAATGACTGATAGAGGTATTGCTTACTGGAAGAGGATTTTCAGAACAGGAGTAAAACTCTCAGTTGAACAGACAGCAACACTGACCACCAGCCTGAGTCATAAGTGGCTAATTTTTATATGGCATTTTGCGTTTTCAAAACACTGAACCAATGAACACATTTCAGGAAGGGAGCTAGCATCAGCTTTCTGTAAACTGGTTAGTGTGGCTGCTGCAAAGAGGACGTAGTATTCTGTTGTCTTTATTTGCAGAGTCATGTGGCAGTGGTACACGGTTTAATAGCTGTTTTTACTRTACCAATGACAGTAAAATTCAGTTTTGAAGTGAAGAGTTTATTTTCTGACTCCATTTCCCTAGGCTCTAGTGCAGAAAACATAATTATATTTTTTTCTTCTGAATTTGTACTCTCTCTTTAGWCCATGACCTTGTTCTCTGTGTGAAGTCCATCAGTATTTTGAGTGAGGCTAGTCTTTCTAATGTGGCCTGCTTGAAATCAAAATTACGACATACTGAACATCACTTAAAACATTTTGTTTGGTGTAGTCAGGTTAAAATGTTTGATATATCACCAGCTTTGGTTGTATAGGGRAAAAGCTGAAAGATGTTGCTCCTCTCAGCTTTGGCTGAATCTGTTGGTTTTAAAACTTGTGGTTATAAGGACATCTGGGTCACAAGTATTACTGTGTAACGGGAACATCTGAAGAAGCCAGTGTTTGCTCTACAGTAATAAAAGAAGCCGGTGAGGAATTACTCYAGTCAGAGAGAGAATGAGTCATTTTCAGGTAATTTGCAGACTACTTTTTAATTTTCTTTTCCCTTTACTTTATTATGTGTTTTGRGGTTGGAGTAGCCATTCCTGTTTAGGGCGCTAGACGTCACTGACACAGCTTTCATGTGAAGTGTCAGGCAGCCGCTGTCCCCTCTGAAACACAGGAGTGATGCGGTGGTGGGCTAATTTATCAGCATAAAAAAAAAGTTGCTTTTCGCTTATTGTGTCTACCTGTTGCTTTCTAGGGCACGTGTCTCCACGGGCACTGCATTGTTAGCACTGGTTTTAAGCACAACATAGCAGATTGGTACTTAAAAGCCTTTGAAGATGAATATTTTAAATCTAAAGACCCATCAAAGCATCATCTTGTCATTGGAACCGTATGTTATGGTGTTGTAAAGCACAAAGCGGTTGTGTGAGTTCATTATTGTGGAATTCCCTTTTAGCCTTGTTTGAASTGCGTTGCAGTGGCAGTGTCTTCGTAGCCTTGATGGTCTGCAGAAATACACAAGTGAAAGACTGTGTGAGATCAGAGGATGCATCTGCGAAAACCCAGCGAGCTTCTGCTTACGCGGTGCACGTAACTTCTTGGTGCAGAGAAGTTCATGCAATCTCTAGCAGGGAGCCACTGCAGTTTGCATACCACATTTCAGATGTCTTTATTGGGGGTATTATTGTCAGATACATTTATTCATCTGTTTAGATTGCTTTGATTTTACTTTGAAAATTACTTCCTTATGTCTTCTATTTGAGTGTTTTGGAAAGATATCAGTCATCACCACCACCAGCAGTAAGAATATTTGTTGAAGATGAAGAGAATAAATCAAGGAATTGCTAATGATGTGCTGAGTTAAAGCAGCTTTTATTACAAAAAAAGTTACCCTGTTTGATCAACACATCAATATATCCATCAAGTGAAATCCATTTGAAAGTTTAGCATTTTTATTTTCCACTTCTCTTCAAAGAACAAGGAAAGGAGGTAGGGTTGCTCTGAACAAAGCCCTTGCTGTGTATCAGGTGGCTCCAAGTTGTCTTTATTGCTCATTTTTATAAAAAAAGAATATGGCTGCTTAGAACAAGAGTGGTAACAGTGCTACCACAGTGCAAAAAGATAAGCTTGAGAAATGCATTAGAAAGGATATTCTTGGAAGTATAATCCTTTGTTACTCTTTTCAGCATCTGGGTTAGCTTCTGCCTCTTAATTTAAGCTGGGCTCTCCCTCTTTTATGTCATTTAGTCTGGAGGGAGGAGAGTGGCACTGACCAAAAATGAATCCTTCCTATTCTGGTCTCCTCCAGTCTGCAATCACCTGTTCTTCCTTACTCTGTCAAGAAAGTCCTTGTCTTGTCTGACTTTTTTTTTCTGACAGCCAGCCCAGGCAAGGCAGGGGCAACCACATTTTTTTCCTCTTCCCCTCTCTTCTTGAAGGTCAGTTGTTTAGCATTTTATTCTGTACTTTCATATGCGCAGTCTTGGCTTCAGCCTATGCTGAAGTGCTCTGAAAGTGCCTTGCTAGGACCTTGTGCATCTCATCAGGAGAGGTATCATATGGGCTCCTTCCTGCTAGCTTCATGACCAATCTCATTTTCTGAGTTTTGTCCAAATATTGAGCAAGTTACTGTGGCTGAAGTTGAGACTGAGCTATTGAATTTGACCGTCACCGCCACCRTCCCCCAGACAGAGCTGTGATTTTTCTGACTCCTTCCTCCGGTCTCCGTGTGCCTTGCAAGGTACCAGCAAATATGAGTTTCTTGACATGAAATCTCACTGGTTTTGGCAGGCCCACGCACAGCAGACCTGGAGCTGGGCTATCTAAAGTCACCGCTTTCAACTTTTTTTGATTTGTAGATACCTAAGTGTTTTCTGTTAGAGGTGCAGACCTTTTATTCTGACCTTAGCCTGCTGACAGCAGGCTTCCTTTTCTCGGCCACCTTCCAGTGAGTGATTCCCTGAGGAGCTGTGGACTGTGGAGCTACAAAATTGTATTCATTTCTGTACTGCTCTAATGTCAGAGTAAACTTTTATCTGTCCCTTTATTTATGGCACCTGCCTCATACACTGAGCCTTTGCTCTTTACAAGTCTCATCAATCTGTGGAAGAACCATCATCCATTTTATCTCAGAGGACAGATTCTCTCTTTAATTTTTTTTTTTTTTTTCCCCTCCTGGAAGAGATCTAGGGCATCAGTATTTTTTCGGCACAGGCGACCACCTTCATTTCCCACCTGCTTCCACAGGGCCCTTCACCATAGCCATTAAATCTGGGTGGTCATACTGAGATCAATGAAAAAATGTATATGAGACAGTATGGAAACAACTCACTGTAGAGAGAGCCTAGTGTGGCAAAGACAGCGCTGGTTAGTAGAAAACCCTGTTTCAACAAGAAAAGCTTTTACCACCTGTGATCCTGTCATCTTCCCGGCTGGCTGGAGCAGAGGCTCTACCCCACCAACTTCCCAGCCCTGAAAAACTGCAAATCAGGAGCAGGAAACACCAACCTCGGACAAATTTCCCAGACTTCTTGTGTGGTAAATTTCTCATATTGTGATTTTAGTGCCCAGCAGGGCAGCATGTGACAGGCTTGCGGGAGCACTGGTCTTCAGCAGAAGGAGCTGTGCTCCACTGGCTTCTGTCAAAACCATCAAAAGAATAAGGAACCACAATTTAAAACACCTCCTCTTAAAAGGAAAACTATTGGTTCTGTTTAAAAGGTGGGGGGAAAAGACTTCTCAGGCTCTCAGGTTTGCATCTGCAAGTGCTGTATGATGGTAGTGGAATATGCTTGGATCAACTACATTAGCAATTTTTATCAAATAAYTTGAGCTTACGAATAAAGTTCTTGAATGCACTGAAAAGTGACAAATAACCTTATGAAGAGAAAAGCTGGCTAGATTTTCTTGACAGATACTGCCTCTTCTTTTTGTGGGGCTGTTTGTCACCAGCCAGAAGAAGAAATGTCAGGACTTGATTTGTGGGCGCATCCCTACCTGAATTCCCACCGGTTTCATTACTGCAGAAAAGCAATAGAATGGGGAGGCATGTGAAAATATCGTTGCGTGGTGCAGTGATCATCTAGCTTAGCAAGCCTGAGGCAGTTACAATGCTCACAAATTTCTTCAGGAAGATGAAAGATGTTTTCTTTAATTAGTGCTCATGCCCAGAGTCCTGGTTTTGAGTCTGAGAAACAACGTCGAAATTTTCTGCTAGTCTCTTAGCTGTATGCTGTGCGAATTGATGTTAAAATCCAGCAAACACAATCTGTGCCCAATCTGATTTAGTCATTTGAAGACAAAAACAAAATGATAAACTGAATGGGTCTAATTGGAGAAAACCATAAGCATGGCTTTACTGGGTTCTTACATATCCTCTGAAATTCCGGTTCCTGGTGTGTCTGTTACTGAAATCTGGGGTTTCCCTTTAGCGTGTTGCTGCTTTTGCCAGTACCATCTGCCYTTTAGTAGGTAACCTTGCTTTATTTTGTCATGGTATTTTTTAAAAGGTCTAATGTGAACTTCCTCGTGAAACCAAGGCAGTCACGAGACTGACCCTGATGGTGCRGCTGAGAGAGCAGAATAATTGAGAGACCTCAGATCAGTTCTCCCTTGCAGTGTGTTTCATCATGAACAAGCTTTATTTTGCCCACAGTTGGTGTGGCTTCTCAAGAAGGCTGGAAGGTCTTTGCCATGATGTTAGTTGTGGACAGTGAGGTGCTTGGGAGGATTTTTGAGCTCTCTTTTTATAATGGGGTTAGAAGCAATGGAGAGCGGCTCAGTAGAGGTTTTGTCTGCTAGCACAGATACCAAAACAAGGACCATGTTGTTCCAATGTCCTGATTTTTTTTTTCCCCTTGAGAACATGCCTAGCRGTAATATGCCAGGCAGGATGCCAGAGTTTTCTTCATATCTATTCTTCTTTTTCCTTGTTGTGCTGGTGGAGGAGTTGGCTTTCGAAGCACCTTAGAGGTGGGGCTCCAATTGCTGCTGCAGTGGGAGTCRTTGGTGTTCACRTAGGAATAAAGACAAGAACTCAACGAAAAGAGGGAGAGAAAGARGTAAGGCTCAAATTCAAAGCAGGCYCAAAACAGATATCCTCCCGTTCTGTTTCTCACAAATGCCCATCATGATTTTATTTAGGAGAAACCAAGGTAGGGACAATTTGCCTGGGCAAGGAATGTTGTTAAACAAATCGGTGTGAGAGCATATACATATGCCACTTCCTACTTTACAAGTATGCAGTTTTTATGTGAGGTTTTTAAACATCACAAGTTCTTCTGTCTGAGCCACTTTAGGAGGTTTGCCCAAGGTTTAGGTCTGCTGCTGTGTTCAGTTCTGTCCTGCTGTTGGTAGGAGACTGTGTGAGGATTTTCCGAGTATTTAATACACAATTTTTAAAATTGCAGTTATATCTGTGAATTACAGAGGACGGTCAGTCTTGTCATGTAGAGCAATTAACTGGGGAGTTGGGAAGTGTGAAATATTATTAATACGTGGTCTACAAAATTAAGCACAAATGTGAGTACTAAGGTTTGTTTATCAAAACTTCTTTCCTGTAATCATATTTTGTAAGAAACTTTTGCAAAATAGCCATGCTTAGTTAGGAAACCAGCTGTGGTGTTCTGCAGTGGTATCTATTGCACCCTTCTGCACTCTAAGATGGCAGCCAAAACMTTTCACCACTGGACATGTGTGCAGAAATTCTGACATTACAGTAGATGAAATACCACTTCAGGCAGCAAAATAACTAACCAGCTATTAATGTCAGTTCTTCTTTAATGTGTATTTTTATTTGTATCTATTATAACATATGCTCTGAACACAAAATATTTACCTAACTGGCAGTTTCTCCAAATTGGACTTTGGAAAATTCTCCAAATGAGAAAACAACCAAAATGAAAAATATCTTTTAGCTTTCGTGTTGACTAAAATACACTTGATTGGCAAGTAGAAGTAGTATTTGCCAGGGAAAAACATCCCAGTCTATAAAGCTTATTACTTTCTGCCAGCGTAAGTGCTTGTTTTGTAAAGCATGCAGTTTTATTTTAGTAACAACACAAACTTCTTGGGAGGAAAATCTCTCTCAACTTTCAGAAATACTTTAATCTCAACAAGTGGTAGGAGACCTATTGCCTCGTCACGCCTGCCACTGGTGTATACCCAGAGTAATTCAGTGTGTATGTACCCACTGCAGCAGTAGCTTGGGCTCTTAACCAGCTCGTCCCCTTCATTCTCATTCMTCTCTGTGACTTGGTTTACTGCACTGAAAAGCATCGTGAGACTTGTATCCAAAAGATCTGGTGATGTACATAGAGTATTACAGTGTTGGTGAAACCTCTAATTGGAGTAGGCTGCAAATTAGAAAAGGCGAACCCTGGGTCCTCAKGCATATAGGCTCACTGCAAAGTGATAACTTGCTTGGTTCAGTAATTACTCTGCTTCACACTGGCATACCCAACAGGAATTCTGGCAATGGAAAAATATAGTAAAATAACTTAAATGTGAGGGCTTAGCATTCTTGTTTCATATATAATGGTGCAAAACTGATGCCCCCCCCAGTTAAGAGCTGCATGAGCCCTTCATCATTTTGCTTCTATGAAGGATGTTGCCATGCAGCTTGTGCTGTGATTTTTAAGAATCTGCACTAGCAAATGGGAAAAGATGAACTTGTAATTGTAGTTGCTTAATGTGACATCTAGGTGTTGAGTGATTGCACAATTTGCCCCCCCCCCTTTTTTTTTTATTTTGCTGTTAGCAAGAGCAATTACACAGAATTAGTGATTGGTCAAAATGTAACTACCTGCTTCTGTCTATAAATCAGAGCTGCAAAACATTAACATGAATTGTCATCAGATGAAATGGGCAAAGCTCATGGTATTTGGTAATTGTTCTRTGTGAATCAACTGCTGCTGTCTCGTATTGCTCCTCGTGTAGCCATAGGCTTTCTTTCTAGGGATAACTTCTGCCTTGACTCATGTAAAGAAAATCATATAAAATGTTCATTGTGGCTGATTTTTCTGTGGTCTGAATTTGGTGGAGCCGAAAGCTGTAGCAGGTATTTTGGAAATMCCATTCTCAGTCTCCTATTTCTGTTTGGTACAGTCATAGAGGCTTCAAGTCTGTAATGGACACACAATTTCCATCTTTGTGTTTCAGTACTAAGAGTTACGTATCCATAAAACTGGCTCTTTCTTTCTAAAGCAGAGGAAAASCTGTGCAGCTGTAACACTTGGTAGACCTGCAGGTGTTCGTGCCTATTCCTCTTGGAAAATTAAGAGCTGACATTTGCCACTGGCGGCTACATATGAGCAGCGGTGGAGGTAAAGGGGAAAAGGAGCTCAAACGCAGTCGTATCACCGTGTCAGCGGTTAAGCGTTGTCCCTGGACAGGGTTCAAATGCGGGAGAAGGGTCTGAATCTTTCCAATACCTTAACGCTACAGTGAACGTAGCTGCCGTATTGATGAATCCGTGGTTCCCAGTTCTGCTGGTGTCAGTCACGGTGGTGACACAGCCTCCTTCAATGTGTGATCTGCTTTCAAAAGTCTTAAGCGGTAAAGTACAAAGGTCCAAACTGATAAGGCTTCACAGCGCTCAGCTGTCACCTGGAAGGATTACGGGCTGCCTGGGCTCTTCTGGATCCTTGTGCAGCAGTCGGTGCTTTGTCACGCGTCGTGCTGCGGGGCCGTCGCCCCCAGCTCTTCTCCCGACGGCTCAGCCCGTCCTGCCTCCTCAGGTGCTGGCATCTCAGCAGCCCCTTTGTTTTAAATGCTTTCGGACAAGAGAATGTTTGCAAAGAGATCRATCTGCAAGCTAACTTCATTTAGCTTCCGGCGTTCCCTGAATAAGGAAATGCAAAGCCTGTAGGGATCCTTTTCTTCAGAACAGCTTTTAACCAGAAAATCCCCAAACTATGCATGAATCTAACAACTGTGCTTCAATTTTCATGYTACCACTAAAAACTGGCTAAAAGCAGCATTTTCCTCCAGCCGTCTTGCAGGTCTGTAGTATAGCATTAGCATCAGGGATCAATTACTTTTTAAGTGTCACCTAAGTCATGTCAAATTAAGAGTATATGTGCCCTAACAACTACATTGTGTCGACGCTAATAAGGGGCTATGTCAGAGCAGGCTTTCATAAAGTGCTGCATTAACCTGCAGCCTTGTAAGTGATTTGTAGTGGTATGTGAAAGCAGGTACCTATGTAGCCACATGCTCTTTTCTGGTTTCCTTAATTCTCCTCTACTTCAGATTGTTTCTAGGAGTTGGGAATGGATCTCAGGATGACCAAGGAAATGGAGAGCTTGTCTTTGGGTGGGAGTTTAATACTCAGTTTAAAACTTAGTTTTAAAACTTAGTTTGACACTATTAACCTTAAAAAAAAATAAGAGTTGGTGTGATTAGACCCATCATGTTAAGAGTAAGACACAATAAAAGCTAAATAAGCAAGAGGATGGTACTGGCTCAGAAATCACCATCAGTTTGAAGTGGATACRTGAACAGATGTCTCGTTACCAGAGCCGGTGGCTCAGGAAGAGTCACCAATGAGATGCAAAAGAAAAAAAATCAGTCTCAGGATGGTACTTGGTCAGGGCATAGAAAGGATGAAACACGACGTGATAGCACAGCGTGGACTTGGTGCGCCTGGGTGATTTTTGTCCTGAGCATCACTGCTGACCCTGAAACTGTAGAAGGGATCTAGAGCTCTAAAATATGTGCTGCTGGCTGTATTTCTCCCAAACTTTGTCTTCAGTAGAAGGCTGGCATAGCTGCTCTTGTGACTGGGCAGAGTTGGTCCAGGAGGGGGGACTTGGTCTCAGTTTTTGGTGTTGCGTGTTCTAAGCATGCTATTGAAGATTCATATGGAGATGATTTGAAGTATAATGCTGCTTTGGGATGAGCCAAAGGGTTTGCTCACAATATTGCATTGTATGAGAAATTACAGCTGTGTAACATGCTGTGGGGGCTGTCYTGTGTTCTCTTGTATGTTTTTGAGGGAGGAAACTCCTTGTACTTTCTGGATGGTGGGATAGCAGTGTCTGATTTGCAGTTGTTCCCATTAAACTGTGGTTAGCTGGTTGTACTTGATCTTCTGAGTTTGTGTGAATATAGGACTGAGTTTTACTTTCTCAGTTGCCTGTGAAAAGTAAATGTTAGGTCCTTGTGCTCAATTAAATTAGCGTAGCAAACTGTTAAAAGAGCACTACTGAAGTTGTGAAGTCAAACATACTAATATTAGTGGCTCTTAGTTCTGTGTATCCTCACCTTCAGTGCAAATGTCCTCTACTCTGTTGCTGCCTCTGGCCAATGCAGAGTTCCAGGATTGCTGTGTCCGAGTTTCACCCAAAAGGTCCAGGTTTCAGGCTGGGTTATGGGTTAGGATGCAAGTCGTGTGGCGTCCCAGCAGGACAGTTCCCCACCACAACACCAACCAGGGTGGGAGGGACATGGCCTGAGCTAGATGTGGCAACTCTATCCAACTCCCGGAGTTATCTTCCCAAATCTCACTGTTGATCTCTGCCTAGCTAGTCCCAGTCCACTGGGGCTTGTTGCTTACATCTGCAGCTTTCCACCCTTTCTCATGGCAGGAGGGAGAAGTATCCTCAGCAGGGCTGAATAGTGCTTAACCTCCTACCTGTCCCTGAGCAGATCCATCATCTCCCTTTCCTTGTGGATCTGGCCCTCCTGAACGTGGGACTCGGTTTCCAGTGGTTCCCCAGCTTCTGTGAAATGAATTGTTCTGGTCCTCCATAGGCCTTTCTTCTAGGAGTTGTGCCCAAAAGCTACGATGTCCCCAAAACTGAGATAATACATACTTGGGGGTCATATGTCCAATTTCTGGGTTATATCTTTTAGATGAACYGTAGAAACCCCTAGCTACTCAGAAGTGAACCAAAAAAACCTCTTCTGAGTCTTAGGAGAAAAAGCAGGTATGTTTTCCAAGACAACTATTCCAATAAGAAATGGGCTAAGTAAAAAATCAATTGTAGGTTAAAATTGTGCAGTATGTTGTTCCAACAAATTCAAGTGCACTGAATAACTACTTTTAGAGAGGATATACAGGGACAAACTGTTTGTAAATAGTATGCAAATATGGCTCCTACGTTAATTTGCTACCCTGTCAGCAGGTTTCTGGCAATCCTCAGAAATTATTCTTAATAAATTGCTCATAATTGGTTCCTAAATGTAAGGAAATCATCAGCTCTCACTTGCTGAATATTTTAAGTCATACATTATCAGTGCAGTGGTGATACAGATCTTGATTCTGTAACCCATACATGTCCATGGAGTTACATGTTCAACACCAATAAAAGGTAGAAAAATTAGGGTGGTATGTGATTAAATTGAGCTCATTTAAATGCATTGGTATTAAAAAATATTGGCTGAGCAGCTCTATGATCAAGAGCTAAGCTTTCAAGAGAAGTAAACCAAACTGTACTGCAAACTGTGCCTACTAGTCTGAAAATATTTGCCATTTTTCATCATCAGTGGGGTACATGTTCTTGATGCTGATTGCGAGTTTGTAGCTCTTGTTTTGTAATATAGTTTTAATTATCTTCTGAATTGCCGCACAGCACTTTTTCTGTATGTGTGTGGGGGGAAGATAAGAGTTGATGAAGTAAGAGCAGTAAATCTTCCATGATGTCCTTTCACTACCAAATTGCTCTGAAAAAGAGCAAATAGGAGGACTTGTAACAAAATCTTCCAGTGTTTGGTACACAACAGGTTTAAAATTTTAATGCAAACTTACTTTTATTATTAAACCTTTTGGACAACTTCTTGCTTTGCCTTTTGCTCTCTTAGGTTTTGTCTATTCTTCCCTTAAATGGAATTGGATATAAACATGTGTGGCTGTTAATGGATGTAATTGCACAGAGTAAATAGCAATTGATTGTGGGAGCAATGGAGCCTGTACCACTGAAATCCTTTTAGCTGGTGCAGTAAGGGGAGGCCTTTCCTCCTCCCTCCCCTGTGAGAAATAAGTATGAAACAGATGCATGAAATTAAGCACATACCACATGCCTTTATTTTATAACATTTCTATTTTCCAAATTGCCGATAAACACAATTACCCAAGTAAGGAAAATGTAAATAATAATAATAATAATAATAATAATAATAATAATAATAATAATAATAATTTAGGTAAGTGTATAATAAATGCTTAAAGGTTTTGCCTTTCATTAACATGCTTTAAGCCTATAAAGGAAAACCTGAAATTTGGTATGTGGAATAAGGAAATTATTTTTGGGTAAAAAGGGGTGATTTTAGTGTGAAGTAACTGTAGCTGTTCCAAGTTACTTATCTGCAAACCAGTGATGTTTATCATTGGAATATGCTTAAGACTGAGAGTCAGATTTCAATTTCCACACTTCCTGAGACCTGCTGTACTTCGCTGCGTATCCCTGCTTTTYTTCCAATTTCACCTGTCCAATGCTCTAGGCACATCAAACACTTCAAGTGCAAAACGGAGAACAGAGCAAATTACAGAGCCTCAGGTCTCCGGAGGCGGGGAAGGATCCTTCAGCTTGCAGTGAAATTTTTCCCATCACTTCTGCCTCCCAAATTGTGCCTCTAGAGAGAGGGAAGAGGAGGATAGAGACAGAAAGATGCATTTCTTTGTGACCTGACGGTAACCAAATAAGTGAGCTACAAAGGAATATCTCTACCTTTTTCCCCCCTCTGAACTGCAGGGATCCATTTATCATCTTATTGTGTTCATTGGACATTTGAGCAGTTGTTTGCATCTTACTTTCTGTTAACGTATCCAGCACAGTTTGCCAGGAGCTGGGGTTCACCAGACACCAGCTTGGGATCCKAGTATGAGTTCTCTGGTATATACTGTCATTTGTCTTGACGAAAGGAGTCAGGAATCAGTGTATTCATTGATGGCAATGCTATCTCACTACTGTTTGTGGTCCAGGGTTTGCTTTTACAGCTGCAGGCTGGCAGGGGCGAGACMCCTGAACGCCTCCTGCCTTGGCTAGACTGGCTGTACATACCACAGCAGGAATAAATTAACGTGTTCTCCATGTATAGCAGCTCTTACAGGTGGTCGTCTTTCTGATGAAATGCCTTCTGGACCCCTTGGGATTTAATGAATCCCTTTCTCCCATCTTAAAGTTTCCAAAATAAACTGCTGTACGGGAACAGGCAGAGGTGGAAGGAGAGCAGTCACATCTTACCCCAGTTTCTGAGTAGAAGGGTGCAAGGAAGCAAAATCCTCTGTATTTTTCTGCAAAGAGCCTCCCTCCCCTGCAAACGCCTGAAAAGCAGCCAGCAGGTGCGAAGCCATGTGGGTTCCTGTGGCCAGGCCTGTCTGCCGCTTTGGGGAATCGGGCTCCTTTCTTTTCTCTTGGAAGGGGTTATTTATTGGTTTGAGGGCTCTGGCTGCGGGGGTGACGCGCGGAAGCAATGGTACTGCCAGGCCTGACTTTTCGGTGGTGAATTTGGTGCACATCATTTCAAAGGGYGCTGTGTGTGGTCCTGGAGCCAGGCTGGGTGGGGAGACGGCAGAAGGGTGTAACACATTGTGTTTAATGTTAAAAATTAGTAACTGCACTGGTTTGATCTTGGGGGTAAAATTCAGAAGTGTCACTTTGAGTATTAATGTTTGCTCTGTTTTCCAGTCTGAGAAGAACATTTCTTCCCCCATCGCTTCTCTATCTGCAGCCTGTTCTGTCCCAGAAGTTGCTGTGATGACAAAGTGAGGCTGTGCCACCTTCTCTTCCTCCCTGCTTTTCCTCTCCTCCTAAACTGGCACACAAACCCGGTTCATAAAACACAGCAAACATGTCTCTGCCGCTGAAAAAGGCAGTAGGCACTGAAAAAGTGCTTTTAAAGTTCTGTCTGTGTAAATTGTTAGGTGGCATTTAACATGCCGGAGTACTTTGACTGGCATTTCTGTGGGTATGATTGGGGTTTTCATGCCTCCTCTCACGACGTGTGCTAAGTAGGCCATTCATACATGTTTCCATATTTCATTTTTTTTCCTGGCATTTTTTATTTCCTTTTTGAATCGTGCCTTTTTATTTCCTTTTTGAATCGAGGTATCCAAAGTAATGTTTCCTCTCATATTAGCCTACTCCAGTATCATCCAGTCACAAAAGTGGAAAAGTGTTCTGCTGAAAATGTTAATTCAGGATTTAAAGTGTGCTGGAAATGGTGAACCCTACTCTAGTAACTCTTTGCTTCTAGTTTGTCTGGGAAATCCTTATTTCCTTGTGTTTGCAGAGATTCATTAAAAAAAAATGCATCAACAACACCACAGATAAATAAATATAAAACCAAAAGGCAAGCTGGCAAGCAAAGTGCCAGAAGAAAAGAGAAGGTATCTTCCCTTTCTTAAATTCGTAGCCCTCAAATATATAAGCCTAACYTCTGAATTCCCAAAGATGCCTTAAATTGCCTGATGGATGAATGCTGCCTCTAGAACGTCAGCTCTCCCTCCCCCAAAAGGGGAGCTGGCACGCAAGGCAAGATCCTGAAGCTGCACACACTGTTACAGGGGGTGGGAAACGTATTCCAGACTTAGTCCTGAGCTGTATACCTCCTGATGTGGTGATTTTTTTTTCCCCTCCCCCTGATGAAGCCAGGCAAATAACTGCTGCCCTTGCATTCCTGACACGCAGCAAGTGAACAGCCCTGTGTCCCCAGCCTGTCCCACCCGCGCTCTGTGGAGACAGGATCAGGGCCCGCAGCAAAAATGCTTGTATCTGTTAAATCCACATTCTGCAAYAGCGTTGCAAAAACTAAGTGTAGTTTGGTATCTCTTGCTTTTAAAACACCAGGAGGAAGGCTTGAGGAATATGGAGGGAAAAAGAGAGGGGAGAAGGGGGTCAGGAATGCAAGAAAACAGTTTGCCTTTTGGATAGACCAAGATTTGGAGCTAATCTTTGACGCTTAATCCCAGACCTTTGGTGTGTTCATTGGGCATTATATATCTGTTGCCATAGCCATCATTAACTGTTCCCAGGCTTTCGGTAAGGGACRAGGGAGGAGAATACTGTTGCTTTCTACTGTTGCCGCAGTGGCCATTGAGCAACATAATTAACGCGTTCTCCCTGCCGTACACTGCGGGCACTCGGATAGACAGGTTGTGGGATCTGTGTGTTGTGAGAGCGTTCTCCAGGTGACCCTTTCATTAATCCTGATCACTAAAATGGATTACATGCTGAGGTATAATTAACCAGCCTGCAGCCTAGGTAATATTACAGCTTCTTCAGCAGGAGGTAGGCAGCCAGAATCCTTCAAAGAGGTGTTTTAGGCTCAGGTAGCTGGTGGACCTTCAGGTAGTTCCCAGCACAGTTAAGTCATCTGAAAAGCGGCAGTCTTGCAGGTGGGATTAAATAGCTTATTTAAAAGGTGTAAATCCCTCCTAAATCTCTGAACTGCTTGTGCCACTTATTTCCCAGTTGTGACTCTGTTGCTCTTGGCAGTGGGGAAGGCAGGAGGGAGGACAGAGAGGGGGTCTTTAAGAGTAGCTGAAAGTGGTTTGGCTTTTGTCAGCCAGTTCTCTCTCCTTATTAATGGCTCAGCATGACATCGCTTACTCGGTTTCAGACCTCATGTTTCAGCTGGCAGCACAATGAACTACCTCCCTGCAATTCAGTTGGCAGCGATCCCATCCTTATTGACAGCCAGAAAGTGTGAGTAGGAGCCATTTAGGCTCATATCCTGCACCGGGTGCAGAGTCATTGTCATCGTTTCCCTGTGGAAAACATCAAAAAGATATCTAATGCACCCCTTCACCTCTCCTGCACAGAGACAGCAGCAGGTTTGAGGATGCTTTGGCAGTGGAGAGAAAAGTCATCATGCTCTCCTGTTGTGAAGTCTTGCAGTCATCAGTGAGCATCTGCTTCAGCTTGGTGCTGCCATTTAGTTTTGCTCTGCTTTTTGTACTCTGAGGTGTGTCCTTGCCTGCRGATTTTTGGCAATGGGCTACTTTATCAATTGTGTGTAACTTCACCTGCTCACTGAAGATGTCCATATCTTATTTCTCCATCTCAGTGCCCAGGTGGAGGGCTTCTCCTGTTGGAGTACACTTTCTGTGGCCGTGTTGTCTGAAGAGGCACAACAATATAAACCAGTGTGATTTGATCGGGTCTTCTGGATGCCAGGTGTCATCCAGAGTTTGCAGCAGATGGCTTTGGTTCTGCACTGCCTACATCAGTGTCCTCTCCTCCCTTCAGCCTGTCCTTTCTGGACTTTGGTAGCCTCCAGCAGTATGGTGTTGTGGATGCTGAATATTGCTGTGTCAAGCGATACACCCTTCTCGTAGRATGTAGAGCAGGGAGGGCTCACTTGGCAGTAACATCTGTATTAGAGGTGAATCCTTTGCTAATTGATATTGCAGAAGGTGARCAAGGTTTCTAGTTACTATTCGTTATAACCTGTTTTACCCAGCAGAAGTTCTCAACTGTAGTTGCTTTGAGGCAGTTTTATATGCTTTATTTTATACAACCAAATTTGCAAAGGCTGAAGCTCAAAGATGGATCAACAATTTATCAACAATGGTATCCTTTTCTATTTCCAAAGGGTAAATCATGTTAGCAGAAGTGGTGTTCAATCATGAGATCAGATGGAAAGGGCTTGCCCATCCGGAGCTTAATAAATCGATTTTTAGGGAGCGTGGCTTCCTCCCGAGGGTGAGTTTGGAGTATCCTCACCGTGTTTCGCTATGAGATAGTTTGCACCGCTTTGATGACAAATACAATACACTAGAGAAACCCATAATCATCATCTGTGTTTAATGGCTCTGCAGTGTTGTGCAAGGTGCAGTTTTTCTATCCACTAGTGTTCAATATAACATTATATACTTGTTATTAAAACCCTCAAGAAGTGTCAGGGCAATTATAGGTTGTAGGAGGAAGGCAGCCACTCGGAGAAGTAGAAAAAAGCTTTATTCAAACTGCTCAATGGAAGAGAAATTAATATAACCTCTTGGGAAGTAGATGGGAGTTAGTCTTGAAAATACAATGATGTTCCTATGAATAGGAGTAAATAATCTCCTTCAGAGGAAAAAAAAAAATCTATGTAAAAGTTCAGCATTGGGACCCTCTTTGGCTTTTTCTCCTCCTTCTCTCATCTCCCTCTGCACTTATAGAGAAATGAAACAAAGCACATGAGATCTGTGGGTGGTTCTGTGTTTCTTTTGCTTCTTTTCAGACACTCTTGTCCATAACCTTTCTAGCTCTTTTGTGTATGTTCCTCCTTAACTAATGCTCCCTTCTGCAATTTTAATCTTCATCCACAGACTTCGGTCTAGTGTGAACCTTCTTTTGATTTATGCAATCCTGTGTATTCACCCAGAGCTCTTGGCACTGGTGTGTCTGCTATATATTAATTAGGGCTCGATTCTTCCAAGTCTTCTGAATTTCATACCCGAAGCACTCTCTGAGCTCTGTTCATCACGTCCTTCCTCTTTCCCAGGAAGAGGTCGGGGAACAAATGGCCCTTTCAGCATGAGGGGCTGAGAGATGCTCAAACTCTTTGGCAAACTGATGGGGACGAGCACATGTGCTGCCTTGTGGTGAAACCTGGGCTGATAAAAGCTGCTGCTTTGCGTGCATCGCAGGATAGGAACAGTTTTGGAAGTAAGAAGAAAGCATCCCATGCACTGCTGTCTGAGTATAGATACTTTAAAGTTTAAAATGGCTATATGGGAAGATGACTCCATTTCATGTAATGCATTCTAACAAATGCATCGCCTGACTTAGCTGAGATTTGCGAGAAGTTTTGAATGGGGAGAGGAAAAAAAAGCTTAGGTGTGAGTGTTTGCATCCACGCTAGGGAGAAAAGCCTGCAGGCTTTTAGCCTGCACAAATGAGAACAAAAATATTTGGTGCTGGCAATTACCCAGCAGAGCTCCTGGGTTACGCTCCAGGAATGACCCCAGAGGAAGGGGCTTTTTTCCACGCAGCAGGCTTTGTGGGTAAATAAGTGGTGCATCATTTTGCATTTTAGTGACATACAGGGTGATCCTTTGGGATGTGTTATTACAGTAAATRGTGCAGTATTCCAAACAAGCGTACAGCTTCTTGGTGTGATGTGGGGAAGCATCAAATGTGGATATATAGGAGTTAGGAAGTTTCTAAGCAGGAAGAAGTGTGAGGCCAAACAGGGAAAAAGGATTATAATTGCCATCCCTGTGGAGGTACTGAAAGAGAAGTGAATTGCAATGTTTAGCATCAGGTGCTCATGCTTTGGGCTTCTGCATATTGAAATACCGTTAGCATCTGCAGGCTGTTGCCCTGGGGTGCGGACATGAAAGCAAGCGTTTGCTGTGTGAAAGTAATTTCAAACATGCCAAGCCTGTTTCCCATCCAAAATCAAAACTCCTAGTCTGATTTTGTTGGCCTGTGCGCTAATACTTGATAAGTTTGGCTTTAATGTTTGGCCCTTATGYTTTTCCTGTACTATTCATTTAAATGGGAATACTAAAACTTTCTTCTGGCTTGTTGAGGAAGACTTGCTTCATTGCACCAGGTAGCACGAAGCTGCTGACTGTGAGCTGAAAAATTGTTTGTAGGCAAATCGTCAGATGTGTCTGCTTTGTTTTCTGAAATTGCATGCCCAGAGAGAGCAATATCAGATTCCCCCCCCCCCTTCCACAGTCAAGAGACTGGCAACGTAATACAGAAGCAAAATGGGACTTGCCGGTCTATATTACCTGCATCAGTTCATGTCAGTGCGCTGATTCTTGCTTCTCTCTGATGTCTACAGACAGTAATAAATCACATTTGACCGAGCCGAGTCAATGTGCTGATTAGCAAACATGAAGTAGCATCTAATAAAAGTATGCATTTCAGATTTTTAAAGAGTAGACATTGGATTAACCTGGAGTAGTGCAAATTGCAGCTGCAGTGAGTGAACTGAAGCTTTGCTACTTGAAAGTTCAGTGTATACTTTATGTATGCAAAACTAATTAAAACTCAATTTGCTTGTGTTTTCAGAAGAGACTTCAAATACATTTGACTGAGAAATCACATCCCTCTATATTGCAAGGTGTTTCCGATCTTGTAATTTTCCCATTTGTCAACTTTGATTTTAAACAAGAGCTTGTACCACAAAGCAATCTTTTTCTGTAGTRGTAATCACCCAGGAAGCCTCATAAGAATAAATAATTATTCTTACCTTGATATTTCAAGTGAATGGTATACAATATTGTATAAAATGTCTCCAAACATCCYCACAGCCCTTTTAGGTTGGCTTGTCTATGGAGGAGGGGGAGCGTTATCATGTTTGTACAACATGAGCAGTCCCTATTAGTCTGATCTCCAGCCCCTAGGATATCTAGAAATGCCGCTACCCTCTACCCTAAGCTTTCTTTTCCAAAGTACAGTTTAGTTGTAATATATGCACATTTCTTCCCATTCCTTGGTGTGGTTCAGAAATCCTCAGCCACCTTGTGAGCTGATACATCTCTGATAACTACAGAGGTGCGTTCTACAGGGCAGGCTTTTCTGGTGRTTGTTTTCCATACTGGTGGGGGTTCAACAATGCTGGATTTTCTACAGAAAACAAAAGTGAAAAGCAGGTCTGGTAAAAATAAGATTGAAAGAAGGATTTCTAAGTGCTTACAGCTGGCCTGGTACGTCTACTGAAAAAAGGTCTGCTCTGTTGGGCTTTCCCAACGTACCAGATAGGCAGATTGGCTCTTCTTTTAAGAAAAGTGTAACTCTGAGCTAGTTCTAGTCTTATTTTAGAAAGAAGAGGCTACACTTTACAAAAGCTAAGCTAGACATGCCTGTGCTCTAGTTTCTGTATATGGAAAATGTCTTTTTGGACTCACATGCTGCTCTCGCCTSAGCCTACCAAACACGTAACTGTACAATTTTACAACTTTCCTGACACCCTTTAGCAGTGTGTCTGTCTCTGCTGCTGTAGGAACAAATGCTATATAATGTCAATACGCAGGTCTGCAAGAGGAGGGGAAGAAGAATGAAACATTTAGTTTAGATTAAGCCCTGGTTTCTTACCTCAGACCTGCCACCTTGATTCTTAGGTGATGACATTTGATCGTCTAAACAAGTAGCTCCTGGATGATAAATTCGCCTTTTCTCTGTCTCAGAATAATGACCCTATTTTACGTATTTATTTTCTCTCACTTTCTTCCTGCTTTTTATTCTTTGAACCAAATGACCTCCTAAAGTTCACAGCGCATGTGGGTTTTTTCCAAATTATTAACTCCTTAATGTTCTCCAAAACATCGCCCCTGTTCTCTTCCTCAGGTGTTGGCTGCCATCTGGAGAAAGGCATCCATACGTGGCCTTCAGAGGAACACAGCTCCGTATTTTAGCTGATTTTTTTTTCAGCCTCATAATCCTTATACTGGTGGTGAGACTGCCTGATCTGCAGCAAGGAAATGCAGATGGTCCTTTCTGGCTGGCAGAGAATACGTTCAGCTCAGCCTTCATTTTTCTTAGAGTTGTATGCAAACCATTTCTGCTCGTTGCTCACTCTTTTGATTTTTCTGTAGTGATTTCATATCCCCTCGGAGAAAGCAGGGACAGGATTGAATTTAGCTGAGAGAAAGGAAGAAAGTATAGCCTAAAACATCTCACTTTCCCAAAGCATCCCCACTTTGCTTGTTATYATGTCTTTTTAGGGACAGGCAAGGCAGAATGACTCTGTTTAATCAGTGAACTCTTGATTTTCAGAGCTGTGCTTGTATGCTGTGGAAGGAAACAGTCCGTGTCAGCTGAAAAGCTCTGGATAGCCATGGAGATTCCAGAGCTACACTCATTTGCAGTATGAACGGAGAGTGAATTTGGGAAACAGTGCTGGGCAATACGAGAGCAAAATCTGTGAAACAAATGGAAGTCATTATTAGGTGTGTGTCCTTGACAAGTTTATTTTGAAACCTGAATCCTCCAGGCATGTGAGGGTCTCTGAGGAGTCAGCAGTTTGGTTGCTACTGTCAGTTTTTTGTATTCCTGGTTCTCTTCTTGCGTGTCATAAASAATCTAGAACAATCTTGACATTTTTTATAAAATTTGTGCTGAGGCAGTGATGCTATTTTCCCCTCCCTCCCTAGCAGAAAAAAGCTATAAACTGTCCTTCCTTCACCCGCAGGGTGCTTTTGAGGTCTTAAATCAGAATTAGGAGTTTTCTCAGTGCAAAGTRGACTAAATAACAGGCTAAAATAACTAAATAACAGGCATTCATCTCCATGTGAGGCTGCAGTATGGAAACTGGAAGGGGAGCAGCTCCCAAGTCCCCTCGCTGCACATTTCTTTCCCTGTTTACAGAGCTGAGAGGTCTTCAGGCTCATAGCAAAAAAACCCCTCTACCATCTCGATTTGCTCCGATAGTGTATTTCCCTGCATCGCATTACTAATGATAGCGTTTTTCTTGGATGCGTGGCTGGCTGCAGCTCTCTCCTCCTGCTAACCTTGCTCTGTTCAGTGAATCAGATGGTTTTGTTTTCAGCAGATGTTCCTGCCTCAGATCAGTGGAGAGTCTCTAGATCATTTCACTCCTTTCTGTAAAGTGATTGAATACCAGCCAGAGGTGTAGCAAGGATATTCTCACCTGCCAAGATTTAAAACAGCTCCATTCATTACCGTATTCACTCATACTCCTGGTAGAGAAGCTTTATGAGTAAAGCTTGAAGAGAAGAGCATTACTGCTGTACGTGCCTCTCCCGGAGGCTGACGCTGATGTGCCGTAAGGAGAAGTCCCATTGCGGTACCTGCAAGGATCTGATCTGCTTGATAGGAGCCGGCCACGATGCCAGCACAGTGTGCCCTGGCAGATGAAAACAGATGAGTCTGTGGCATTAACAACCCGATCTCCTTGTCTTAAGGGTCTTGCTGCAGAGCATGACTTGGGGGAAGGCTGAGCATGTATCTGATAATTAGGAAGGGCTGGCAACTGGCTAAAAAGAGGAATGACCAACCCCAGGGTGTTGGTCAACTGGTTTCCCAGTTTAGAAGCTTAAAGTAACTAATGAAAGTTCTTCAGTTTGTTTTGAAGGTGGTTGGGAATATAGCAGTGCCCCTCTTGGTGGAGGKTTTTTTTTCTTAAATGGAAAAGGATTTGTTTTCAGAAGAATTGTTCATTTTTTTGCCTTARGGGGGTGAAAAAAAGAGTAAAATTTTGAAGTGCCTATTTTATCAGGAACACTTTGCTGTCAAAAACACTACTAAGTTTTATTGACCAACTATTCAAAAACTCTYGTGTCTGGACAAGAAATGAAAACACCAAAATGCTACTGGTTCTGTGTAACTCAGAAACCTGAGCTCATTGCAGATGTCAGCTGAAAACATTGATTTACTCGAGACCTTTCCCTGCTTCATCCGAGTCACTCAACTGAGAACTTTGCCTGTTGGCTCAGGCTGCGGTCTGAGCTTTCCTTCCAGCTGCCAGGCCCATGAAGGGGCCACAGTTCAGTCTCATCCCAGGTATTGATTTACCAGTAAAACTTGGAAAATAGGGGAGAGAGGAGTTGTGGTTTGTGAACATGAGGTCTGAGGTCGTGTATGTAGACTTACTGTTACTTGGCTTCTGGGCACTGTGTGATAAGGTGCCACATTTCCAAAAACAGTAACAACAGAAATGCCAAGAATACYTATTATTTTTCCCTTCAAATGTGCATCTTTAATTAGTAATGGTAATACTATAGTTGTACAGCCCTTTTAGCTCCTCTTCTTTTTATAGCTAGAGGAAGAAGATARGATTGTAGGATAGTTAAGGTCAGAAGGGACCTCAGGAGGTCTCAAGTGCAGCTTCCTGCTCAAGCAAGGTCTGGGGTCAGACCAGGCTGCTTGGGGCTTTATYCAGTCTGGTTGTAAAAACCTCCAGGGATGGACCCTGCACAAACATCACATGCTCAGGCCAGAGTCTTTCATGTTACTTGCCACCAGTGGCCATCAAGCAGGTACAGAGCTGCAGAGGCGAAGGCAAATGGCCCAGGCTGGCTCCTGTCTCTCTCCTTGGCCAAGCAGTATGGCCTGGAAGGACCAAATAAGTCTTCATCTCCAGATGTCCCCCAGGTGGATTATCCATACAGTTCTCTTCATGTTATGTAATATCCATAGTAAAGGAATTGGGAGAGGTAGTGAAGTAGCACATGCCACATCACTAATGGTGCAATGCATGTTAAAAGCATTATAGCATCATAGCACTTGAATGAATCCAGCTAACATTGAGCTAATAAAAACCCCACGCTATTGTGGTACTCCTTGAAAGAGGTAAAGACTCTCCTCGTTGTTGCAGAATATCTACCTTGAAACTTGGTTCAGGTCTTGAGTATTTTTGGACTGGTTTATGCTCAGTCTTCTGCTAGCTGTAGGTGAAGAGTACATACCTCCTCTGCTGACACAGACCTCTGTCCTCTGGTCTGTCTCTGTATGGGGCTTGGGTTTGGATGCTTCCCATCCTTCAGCTACCTCTTTGTTTAGCCAGAAAACTCGAAACTTGGGACAATCTTTGTTTTCCTGTCTCTGAGATCAGAATTTACCAGGGTGTGTATGTTGTCTGGCTGATGTCAAGGTACTTTTCCCGCCAGTGGACCTTTTCACTTGCTCCATGGGGCATGTTTTAGCCCCACAGTGCCTTTCAAGGATGTGGCCAGTACGAGAGGCTGGAAGAGCTGCTCAGCCAGGATTTCCCTTGAAGAATGTTTTCCTTGCAATGTGTGATTTCCATTCAGAGCTGTAGGTATTTGGCAGTCAACTGAATTATATGTTCTAAACAGTATTCAGAGTGTGGTATTATACATGGTAGTGTACGTGGGTATACGTATGTATAATAGAGTGTGAAATTTTACTGGTGTGTAAATTTTTTTCAATTCTAGTCCTTTCTTATTTTTGTGGATTTCCAACTTCTGTATGAAGTTCCTGTCTCAATTTTTTTTTAATGTATCTGTTCTTTTATCACTGCCTTTCAAGCACATAATTATCATGGGTGAAAAGGGAGAAAAGGGGATGATGTTATTGCTGTTCAAAGGGATCTCAACCTCTGGTTTTGTTCTGTTCTGTTTAAAAAGAGATTGCGATGATTGCATGTCCCGCTGTCATTTATCACATCACAAAACCAAGTCTGGTTTTCATTTTAATTAAAAGAATAAATTAAAATTGGTCACTTCCAGTGTTTTATACGTTTATAACTTCAACCTTTTTTTTTGGCTAACATTTTGAAATACTGCCAAAATATTTTGAAAAGCCAGGAAATGAAAGCCAGAGCTCTAAAGAGCAAGGGAGGAGGATTGTAACTAGAAAATAAATTTGGATAGGATAATTTAACAGCTGTTAAGGCAGGTGAACAAAATATGTCTTTTCTTAGTGTATTCAACAGAAAACATCTCGATGTTTTAAGAGAGATGAAGTTAACTAAGTGTCTTAGAAGGCCTGAGGGAAAAAAATAAATCAGGGTTTCTCAGCATTTGAAATACGTCAGTAGCAGAAGTGTTGTTATGGAGACCCTGAAGATGAGTGTAAAGTTTCTTGTCTGTTGCTTTGCTTTTTGGAGAACCAAGTCTGTGCAGTTTGGAGACCGTCATAAACCAGAGATGCTCATACCACCAGGCGCAGAGCTGGCCTCAGGTCAGCACTCTCCATCCGTCTCCTTCACCCAACTCCCAGCCCARCTCCCATGTTACAGACCTGCCTTCTTGATTACTCCCCTTTTTGTAAATCATAAAACCGGTTTCTTCCTATTCTGAAAGGTGGTGTGTCGTTTATCGAAGAGTTTCAAAATACAGCTGGAGCCTGTTCACGCTTCCCACCCTAACTCGAGGTTGCCCGAGGGGCTGCTGTGGCCCATTTCCTAAAGACTTTGTAGTCTGCACAGCTTGAAGAAACAAGATCTCATATAGAAATATTCAAGTGTGGATTTATCCGAAGGGATCTCTGACAAATACCCTGATGTGAAAGCATCCGTACCCGAGGGCGAGCTGTCTCGCGATGCGTTCTCACACTGTACAGGTTTGCTGCAAGTCAGGGTAATAAATTACTAACAGGCTGCATTTATTTTTGAAGTGCAATCTAGTTCCTGCAAACCTCCCATCAGAGCAGAGTCCTGTACGTTATATCCATCAGCATATGGATGTACTGGTGGGTTGTGCTCACAAGAGGCTTTGAGTACCAAAAAGGGGCGATTTGCACCAGTGGCATCACGGCCACAGTTCCAGGTTAAGAGCTGCTCAGCCAAAATAGGAATTTGAGACAAACATTGCAGCTTGGCAGGGTGGACTGCATCCTTCCATGAAATCACCTGCCTGGGGAAAAAGCAGTCTGTATTTCAGGTTGGGTTTGTTTACTTTTGAGATTGAAACAATATTATTTATTGAGGTAAGACTGAGTCAAATTAGACAAGCAAACCCAATGTTCCCCAGAAAGTATTCAGGCTTTTCAGCATTTTATCTAGGATAAATGTGAAACTCATCTATTCTTTGATAGCTTTTTTTTTTCATATATAGGTATCAGAAGCAATGGGGTAACTGTGTATGAGGATGAACCACTGACATGACCTGTGTGCATCTCCCACTGGCCGCAGGAAAGCGTGTTCTCTTGAATTTCACCTTCACTGTTTGAGTTCCTCAAAAATCGGAAACTCAAACTGAGCAATGCCCCAACGCGGAAATCACAACTGCAATTTTTCTTGGCACACTCTGCTATCCACTRGACAATTGAGAAAGTGTGGAATTAGCTACAACCCCTCTTCTGTTGAAGTTGCTTCGGTGTGGGTGCTGTACAGCAGGTAACTATTGGTACAGTGGGCAGATGGTGAAGAATTCTTTAGTGCTTAAGGGAGGACTATATTTTTTTAAATATATATACACACACACATTATGTATATGTATGTATATATACCCTAAATATGCCTCTCTGCACCCATCTCCTCTCCCTGCCTCCCTTGGTGCTGTTCGGCTGTGCCTCGGCACGTTGCCTTCYGGCTCCGTGGCTGCCCTTACCCCTGCAATCTGGCTAGCCAGGGCTTGTGGTGCTGCTGCTCCACGACTGGAGTGATGGCTCTTGCTGCATGCCATGCCGTATCCTGTCTATCAGCCTGCCCAGTCGTGGGCTTTGAGAGCAGGGATAAACAGATTTGTGCAAAGCAAGACTTACATTGCTTTCCCAAATTATCCCAAACTGAATCGGGTGGTTTTGTAGTAATCCTTCAGCTGATCCTTTGGGTAATAAGGTTTCTGTAGTCATGCAATGAATGTGGTCTGTTCTTGCTGTTGTTACATGAGTAATAGCGTAGTCTGCCACGTTGAATCCCACTCAGGAGCCTGCATATCTCTCCATCTGCACCCCAGTCCATCTTTTTTTGAGCATCTTCAGTGCATCAGGCAGACTTGTTAATTTTTTGGGAGGCTCTCCAGTTGAGGGGGAGAAACTAGAATCAGTGCACTGTAGACAAGAAATTCATGTTGATCTTTAATGGTGCTGTCACAGACAAAAAGTGTCTGGTAACGAGGTATGGCCAAGGAAGGAGGTTTATGGCCTTGCAAGGCACCTGCATGACTGTGTACTTCGTTAGTACTTCTCTGCTCTGTAACAAATCTGTCCCAGACAAACTTCTCCTGTTTGTGCTAACTGACTTGTTTCTTCCTTGGGGTTTTTTTTTTATTTTTTTAAATACCTGAATAATCTTTAGGGATGTTGTACATAAGACAAAATTTGATTTGACTTTTTCATATTCTCTGTCTGCTTGATAGCTAACGATCTCCTTGAGTCCTTGTTATCTTTGTGAACTCACACCCTATTTTAAGAGGTTTCTCTAGCAGCTTTTTTTCACCATCTTACAGATTTTAACATGGTCTTACAGCCTTATTGCAAACAAACTCATCATACGGTGCTTGCCAATGCAAGTTGCAAAATCCTACGTGCACACCTTTAGACTGAAACAAACCTTACATCAGAAGTGATTTATAGAGTCTCAGAATAATTGAGGTTGGAAGGGAGTTCTGGAGGTCACCTATCCATCCCCCTGAACATATGTATGTCAGCTCTAAAGATATTGCAATTTAAGCTTGGAAAGAGAGGATATATGTGTGTGTGTATATATGTATGTATATATTTTTGTATGTTTTATATGGTGTTTGAGGATGTGCATCTCCACTTGGGAGTGGGTCCTCCAGGTTCCACCATTAACGAAATCCTTGTAATAATAAAAATCATACTAACAGCAAAAAACCCACAAGTTTTAGATCCTCCCAGACAGAAACCACCTGGCTGGAAGTGGAAGATACCCATTTAATTTCCTGCGGCTGCAGAGCTTACTTGTGAAGGTCACAGAAGAAGATAGTTGAGAATTAACATCTCTGCACAGGCAGAGTATTTCTTCTGGGATAATTCATTAGCAAGCCAGACAGTAACTATTTGCTTCTCCTTTCAAGGGTAATGTTAGCAGTGTGCTTTGCAAGTGGTTTGTTTCACATGGGGATGTTAAAGGAGGTTTAGCTATAACCACTTGAACTAAATCTGAAGTGTTAAAACAGCGTCAGTCCATCCTTTTTACTTCTCTGAAGGCGAAATCTTCCTTTGAATTGCTTTGGGCRGATCTTTTGTTCTGTTAGGCAGTCTCCAGCATGACTTTTCTGTCCAACAACCTTGTTTGCTGCTTTATTTGTGCATGTACACAGGCTACATTGCCGTGTGGTGTTGTCCAAGATGGGCTGACCTTTGGGACAGCTTTGGTTGCTTCCCAAGTACTCTTCCATCAACCAACTCAGTATTTCTTTACCTGGGTTATTTTCTCTCTGCTTTGCCACACTTCTGTGTCTCTCATTGCTCTGCATATTTATTCCCCGCTCTGCTGGGTATGCCTTGTGCTCTTTATGCTTTGCTTCACTTTCCTGCCTTCCTCTCATCTAGGTTTTAGTGTTCCTACCTTTAAAGCCTGGAGGAAGTTTCTTTATGCTTTTTTCAGAGGCTCTCAATCCTCCAAGTTCCTCTCCGCCCCTAGGCTGCTGTTACAGATTTGGTCATCACCTTCTTTATTTACACTCCCTATTTTTCAAAACATCTCTGCAGACAGCGTAGAAACTTGGATGCAGATCTGCTGTTCTCTCCAGTAATCCTTTCTCTAGAGTAAGTCTTGATTTAAATCCAAGAAATGTCACTGTTATTCACTGCTTTGGGCCTCTGAGATTGTAGATGTTGATTCATGGTTTCAAGTCCAGTTTCAAAACCATTTCTTAAAAGCAAACATTAATAGTCATAGCATGTCATTTTTGAAAAGGCACAACAAAACTCCCCCCATGTTGCTAGCGGGTCCCAACCAGCGAGGCGAGGTGGGGCAGCATGGGTTAGTAGATACTTAACTGGTTTTTGGATATCTCTTGTGGACTTCTCAGCCTGGGTTTCTGCTGATGTCAGAAAGGCTGGTGTCTGTCCTGCCTGCTTAACTCCCCCAAATAAATCTTGGCACTGGAAATGCCCTCAGACAAGGTTATCTGGTCAGGGAGCCCAGCAGCTCCCTCTTCTTCACTGCCCCAGAGCAGCTGGCGATGTGCAGGCTTGGGGGAGGCTGTCCCAGTGGTCCATCAGTTTCAAACTGTATCTCCACCAGTGTTTTATAGGAGGTGAAATAAGCTCGTTCAACTGAAAAAGGGTTTACTGGAGCGGTTTCATCGGTTATGCCAGCAGGTTTGAGAGTCATAACTCTTCATGTCTTGCTTCATTTACTTTCCTCTTGTTAGATTTTATCTAACAAGCAAAAAGAGGTAAAACCTTACTTTAGGACTTTTTGTAAGTATGTTGCAGATGAGGCTCCACAGTGTTATTAATCTCAAGACTGACCAGGTACTGAACATCATCAAGCCTTGCTTTCAGTTCCCTGTCATTTGCAAAACTTTAAAAGGTTGAGTTTTAAACTTGTGCTGCAGATGCCAGCTTAGAATGAAATCGTTCTGGAAAATGTCGTCAGAAGTTTAGTCTTTTCCAGGGAGGTGTCTAAGGAAAAATACTGTTTTTCTTAATATTCAAAACACTCACAATAATTTGCAATGTTGCCATGTTCTAGAACGCGATTTAAAATTTGGCAAAATGTGCCTTTTTTTTTTTTTTCTTTCTCCCTTATTACAGTTCTTCTGTCAAAACTTACCCAAATTTGGATAAGGGATAAATGTATCAGGGCTTACAGTTCCCACRTGCGCATGGGCTGAGAAGCAGGATGGGCTCAGGGCGAGCTCTGGCTCGGTGAGGGCAAGGGATGCTGGGGAAAGGATACTGGGGTGGGGYGGGACACGGACCGAAGGGACTAAAACTGTTCTTTGCAGCTGGCTGGGAAAGTGATGGAAACCGGGACAGGGAAGGAAGCAGCCTGCTGTTGGTAGGAGCTGCTGGGTTAGCTCAGCTGGCAAGGTTTGGTTATAAAACGCCTACTGTTGCTGATGACTAGCTGTAATGCCGCGTCGCCTTTTTGTAACTTGATAACTGTTGACCTTGCAGTATTAATGACATCCCGTTAAAGCAGATTACAGGTGCGCATCTCCGGACTATGAAACAGCAGACTGGAAATCCCTCCTACTATACAGYTCCAGAGTGAGCAAGGAGTGCAAGAGCATAATTTCAGCTTTAACCCCTAGTTTTCTTATTTCTCCTCTCTCCCCGACCTGCAGATGTATTACTTTATTCACATGGCTGGTGTTTGTAAGTAATCCGTGGAGCTGTGAATAATGAAGCAGACTGTTGTCAGTAAAACCCTGGAGAAGATGAGTTTTCCAGAGAAGGAGACACTGGATAGCAGGGAAAGCCAAAGCAAGGCACTGCTTAAAGCTGCTGGCTATTTCAGGGACAACTCATTTCCATTTTGCATCTGCCACAGGTGAATGCCAGTAAGGCTGAGGCCAGCTGGTGGTGAAAAGTTTGGATTTAATGAAGTTCCCCGTTTTCTGAGCTGAAACTATGATTTGCCARTGTGCTGAATATTTGAAAGCTATATTTAAAGCCGGTGGAGTTGAGCTTTCAGAATACAAAGTGTATACGATAAGTATTGTTAATTTAAATTAAACTCAAAATTGAGTCTTTCCTATTGGACACTCCAAAGTGGGTGCTTCTGACCTTGATGCCCTTGTTGCTGTTTGATGGGATAACTCCTGCTTCATCTCAGGCATGATTTTTGAAATATATTCAGTATTATTCAGGAAAATCTACAGACTCATAGTGATATTTCCTAAAGAAAACTAATTGCAAATAATCATTATTCTGCCTTCAGAACAGGGGTTGAATAGCATCCAATAAATAAAGCTGCAGTCCAASTGTGAAACAGCATGGACGAAATAAAATATTGAATAGTCATTCATGAATTCTGCACTGAAGCAAGTGGGAATCCCCCTCCCACCCCGCTTGTCATTTTGGAGTTGTGTGATGAAATCTGTATCCTAATGAACATGAGAGCTCACGCTGAACCCTGCTTTGTTATTTTCCTAATTTCTGCAATATAAATTGTTTTTATTTCTAAACCTTGCATGGAAGTATAATGAACAATTACAGTACTCCTGGGAGAACCGGTCTTTTTTCCCTAAGGGTCTAGGATCTAAAAGGGGACCAATAATGTGAATRATGATAAAACTGATTACTCTTATCCATGTCTCAAAGGCATTGCTGGGATATACAATTGAAAATAAAGAATTAGGCCTTCCAGATGTCTCTTGTTTATACCCAGGAGGAGAAATAGAGAAATACAAGCTAGAAATGTTGCTGCTYCATTCCTGATGTTAAAGGCTTTACTGGAAGACGGAAGAAAGTGTGTGTTACTGAAACCTCATGCTGTATAGAAATGCACTTTGGATTCTTAGATACCTTCTTAGATATTCTTGTATCTTTAAATAAGAAACTAAGGTGCYGGTTTGGGCTTGTGAGTCATGGAAGACTTTGACTGGAAATAGCGAGTGGATTTCCACCCATGCCTCTAAGCCAGGAGGAGAAAGGGGGAGCCAGCAACGCACTGCAAGAATTTTGCCCATTATATAAATTACACGCAGGCTGACAGATTCCTCGAGTCAACTTAATCTGTTTTCTTCTGCGCCCGGAAAGAGAAAATGACCATTTAATTATTGGGAGAAAAAAATACCCTACTAATTGAGAGAGTCACATTAGTGCAATTTAGTTTATAGTTCAATTTATTTGAGGAACATGGATGCAGTTGAGCTAAAGATGTTATTTAATGTTTAATTGGATGGACTGAGAGTGACAAAGCACAGAATGTCCTCATCAAACCAAAAACGGTCTGTGTGCTTTGCTGGTGGTGTTATACAGGACAAGTGCATGCAGTTTTTGCAAAATCGATCCTGCTTTGCTCATATGTGCTTCAATTATCTGTATTTTTACTTTTCTATGCTTACAATGGCCCATATTTAACTTTGCATCCTGGGGAAGTTATTGTATAACTTGTAARAGCAATAACTCGTCAGAGCAAATGCTTATAAGAGCATTTCCCAGGTATAGACTACTTCCCAGGAACTATTTCCATCGCTCCCTGAAACACAGCCTCGAGGTGTGAACCGTGCCCTCTGACGCCCGTGGTTTCTCCATTGCATCGCCTGAGCACGGGATAGCGATGCTGCGATCTGGGYGGACACCGCAAACGTGGGGCTGGGGAAGGAGACAGGCCGGGAGCAATTCAATGTCGGCCTATTTTAAGAAGGGCTYTAAGAAAGAAAAATCACGGATTTACTTTTAGTATTGTTAATATTCRTCATTAGGAAATATAAGACTCTACAGCCACCTCAGTTAAGACATACAGTGGCTTGGGCACAACCTCATGAATAATGCAGACCGTTACCGGTCTGTGTTTTGAAACAAACAAAAATATTAACAAATCTTAATCGGACTGGCTCTGATGTCAACTAGCCACTTAGCAATTAAATTTCTAATTGCTCCGCAATTAAATTTGCAACTACAATGTAATTAGCACGCAGAGTTTAATGTGCAAAAGGGTGGCTCTGGCCAGGGAACCCGTGGTGGGGACCAGGGCAGTAAGGGAAGCCATTCCCTCTTGGATTTCGTAGGCAGAGCTTCATTTCCCGAAGTCTTAGTGCATCTCCCTGGAATCTTGCGAACTGACTCTGGTTTTCAAGCTGTCTTGGGTTACAACCAAAAGCCGTATGTATAAAACGGCGAAGGTGGCTGTTTCAGGGCTTTCATGGAGCTGCCCTGGGCGGCGGAGTGCAAGATCATCCCGGTGATTTGAGGCTGCTATTTTTATAACACACTCCCTTTTTTCAAAGCAGTGCTTTACTGGTAGCAGCCTGGACTTACTTGTAGCTGCCTGAGAGGAGCATCGTGCTTACCACAAGGCTTCTGTTCATCGTTCGGAGGTGTTGCATCTGTTGGAATTGAACAGTGCATTTAAGGACGAGTAATAGTGCAAACAAATGTTCCACGAACATATTAGGAAGCAGCAAGAATGGATGAATTTAGCTGCACCTACCACAAATAATTTTGTTTCCTCAGCTAATTTACAAGCTGCTAAGAAAAGTTGTGAGTTCTGGTTGGCAAGTGAAAAAGAGATGGGAAAGAGGGCAGAGTGTTTGGCAATGTAGAAATTTTACACCTAGGTGAATGGCATTTACATAAAAATCTGTGCGAAGGAATGAGGGTAAGGTTTTAGCTCTTGTTGTCCAGGAGGATCACTGGGGAAAAAATAAACGAGGATAAAAGAGGAAGGTTGCTGGTTTTTGAATCCAAGGACTGAGGGTAGAAAATTTCCAGCGTAAAAATTTCTTTTGCCAAAGGTGGGAGGTGGTTCAAATAACAGAGCCTGGAAAAAGAAGCAAAGAGCCTCCCATATAATTGAGACTTCTGAGCGTCTGCCAAACCCAAAATATTTTGCATTATGCATGGTTAAACTGATTTCTGGCAGCTGTTTCTGTTGGGAGCAGGCTGGTGGTTTTTGGAGGTATTGTTCTGTTCTATATCCTCACGCTGGTCACCTTCTCATGTTCATTGTCAGAAAGCCAAATGGATGGCACCCTTTGAGCTAGAGAATTGATTCATAAAACTTGCCTTGCTGAAAGCATGCATCGAAAACACTGACTTGATATGGCAGAGGCCCATTTCACTGCTTGCAGGACTGTTAATTAAGTGACTCACCAGTCAGATGATATCGGGGCATATTTTGTCCATGTGGGAGTGGAGAAGAGTAGGGACTTGAGGGGAATCCAAAGTATAGCCWCCAAAATACAGCTGCCAGCCTTTACTCTTGGTAAGTCCTCCATGCTCACGAAGACACAGAGATTTTTATTTTATGCTCTGTCTGTATGAAAAATAACTTGTGTTGTCCTCCATCAATATGGATGTTTCTTACAGCTGATATGAAAATGCATAGCTTGGATGCGAGCTAAAGCTCCACAAAATCAGCTCAGCTGTAAATTAAATATCAATGTTGAATTCAATAGTGCTCAATATTTTGGCAGAAACGCAGCATTTTCCAGTCTTTTCTTTTTGCCTCAAGTAAAGCATCACTTGCATTATTTAGTATTTGCTTTACAGAGTTGTCAAAGGAAGTTGCAAATTTATCTCCATTAATTGATCAATATTGTATTGCATTTCTTTTGGTTTCTTTATCTGGTTGATACATCAAAGAAAGCAATTTATYTCCTACCTGCACTGTGTAGGCTGCCAGCTAGGAAAAGAAAATGGGTAAAATTCCTTCTGTTTATAGCTGTGTTAGACCCTTTATTTCCATGAGAGGTGAATTTGGCTCATGGTCTGGGGAGTTTATTGTTAGGTGTTTAATGTTCCAGATTGCTTAATTGCACAACAGGAGAATGGGAGACTTTGTCCAGTACAATAAATTGTAGTTAAACAGCACATTTATTACTAAACCATACTGAAAGAGAAGCAGCCTACCCGTATCTCTTCTCTTGCTGTAGTGTCAAAGATCGAATGCCTTCGCCTTTCAATTCCAGCCTCCCTCAGGCTACTGTCCTGTTCAATCTTTCTCTTACGTACTTTGAAAAAAAATAGATCTATTTTCTCCTGCAGCAACTGAGTTTGTCTAATGAAGTCTCTCACGGACTGTTTTGTGGCTTGATAGAAGAATACAGCTGTCTGAGGAGGACTGGGGAGCTGCTCGGCTCTGGCATCGGAGCATCGCAGAGCTTTGGAAAAGGGGAGAAGGAGCAGCAGAGGTGGGCTCGGAGCCATAAAACACCATCAGCCTTGTAGCTGGGGGTGGTGGACCAAGGCAAAGGTTACTCAAATGGCTTCTTGTGCTCTGACCACCTCTCGAACCGGTTGGTTCGTTCCTAAAGATCTCTTAGAGACTGTATTCGGCTGTGTCCAGAGGTTGCAAAGCTTGAGATCAAGGAGCAGCTCGTCCTTGCAGGGGACCCCATGAGGACAACTGCACGGCACCCTGTTAAAAACCAGGAGGGGTGGTGGGGAAAGGCAGCATACTTTAACTTAAGGTTAGGTTAACCCAGTAACTTTAACTTGCATTRCTTGTGGTGCAGAGGTGGACCAGGCTGCGGTGGGCTTTGTGCCCTGGGCTTAGCACGGGGCAGAAACGGTGTCATCGTGAGCCGTTGTTTGCAGTAGTAACGCATCCCCGGTGCCACGGGACTGCCTTTCGGTAGCGAGAAGGTCACTTGGGACTAACCGAGAGCTGTTTTGCAACCTGAGCAGAGAGCTGCCGTGCGGTCGCAAGGTGGGAATGTAAAATAGTCTCGCTAAGGCATTGCTTCTGTTCCTACGAGTGAATCCTTTTCTTTGGAGAGCACTGTGGGTCTAGAGGAGGAGACTCATCGCTGCTTTGCAGGAGCAGAGGTTGCTTTCATGTTCAAACGGATTTAGGGAGGCTTTTCTGAAACAACGTAATTTCCATCATCGTCACATTCTTGCATTCCTTCTGATTGTTTCAAGTAGAAACAGAAGAAATTTTATAATAGCCATTTCATCTGCGTGTAGTAACTTTATATTCAAATTTGCGAAATGAGAAACAGGCGCTGGAGTCAAAACACCACTTCATTAGCAGAACTGGTAGAAAAGGCTTTTAAATGCCTGCGTATGAAATTCATACTCATTAGCTTTCAAAAAAGCAAGTTTTACTTTTGTTTTGACAAACAAGGCCTGCRCATCATGTCATGTTACATATTTCTGGAAGAATCGGGTTTTGTAGCAAGAAATGCACCCAGTCTTATGTGTCTCCTCTGCAATCTATGCTTCAAACAACTTTCTTAGGAATAAAACTAGTTCGAATGCAAATGTTAAATGAGCATTTAAATCATTCTTGGTTTTTTATAAACAAAGCACTTTTAAATTGCTAAGGAGTTAAGACTAGTTATTGGCAACCGCCTCCAAATTTGAGCAGTTCTCRTATAGAAAATTGTTATTGAATTTATCAGAACAAATGCTTATTGTCTTTTTTTTCTGACTAATATCCAAACCCTACACCATCTTGGGTCATGAGAAATTTTAACTATAATCTTTTGCTTAATGTCAATGGCTTTTTGGGTTTGCCATGAAACAAACTATATTGAATTTGAGCAACTWGTGCTTGCCCAAGGGTTTCCTGAAGCTTATGGTTTTCTGCTCAACTCTATAGCTGCTGCTTGAAACTCAAAGGTGGCGGTGGGTGGGATAACTACATACAAATCTAAATAACTTCTGCCTTTTGGAAGTTGACCCCTCTTCTGTAAGTGAAATTAGTTTGCTTTGGTTTTGTTTTTGTAGAACGTCATCTTACGTATTCTTGCCTGTATCCACAATATTGTGCTGGGAAATCTTCTCCATGCTTTTAAAATTAGTATTTTAATTTCATCACCAATACACTTCTTGCATACTGGGGGAAATCGTTGATGCAATAAAAGGGTCATGAAGACTGTAGTAAAAATAATCTACAATATTTTGCTTTCTATCTCAAATCTCAAAGTCCTTTGTCATAATCAGGCAGGAATTTGTCATCAAGATACAGCAGTGAGAGCTCAGTTTTCTACATGTGAAAAATAAGCTGTAAATTGATGGGAGCTGAGCTAATATTTCTGTGTATGACTCAAGTGAGCTCCTTCTAACCCCAGGGCGGTCCTTTCCAGCATTGTCGCTCCCTCATGGGGATTTTCATCTCCTCTTCCTCTCAGCCCTTGGAGAGCATCTGTGGATGATGAAGCATTGACTTATAATCGTGCATGATCATGAGTGAACCACATAATTTTTTAATACAGTGAGAAATGCTTCCCCCCCCCCCAAAAGAAAACCACTGAGCCATAAGAATCAGAACTCAGCTTCTTATTTTTAAGTCCTTATAGGAAAACAAATGGGGTATGGGAATATATGTAGCTTTCTTACAAAGAGGAATGATCAGCATGGATTGCTTTGGGAAGCAACAGATGACATCTTGAGCAATGGGACAGATCTCAAAACGCTGTTARATAATGTGATCTGTTTGTGCATTACTGCTCAGATTTAGCTGTCTTTTCTCTGGAACTGGTTACCACTTCATGAGGTAAAAGTGAGGTAAACTCATTCCCTTTGTGGATATTTGTAGAGCTTTTTGCAGAAATATCCTCATTTCAGCTTTGCTGAAACTCGGTTCTATTAAAAAAAATAAATGTATTCTTCAAAATCATTTAGGAGTCTCTGAAGTGTGTGAGGCACCATTAAAGGCTGACTTTGCTCATTCTTGAGATAAATACCTATTTTTGTGCTTCATATTAGATTGATACTTAAAATGAACAAATGAATCAAACATTTATAAAAAATAATGATAAAAATAAATTTACTTTTAAAGGGAAGTTAGCCTATACAAGGAGTGGAATTGGGGTCTATTTGAAGCTAACAATAAATCAGCAACCTCAAATTTAATTCTCGGGKTTATTTATTAGCCCCCAATGTATTATATCGCCTATTTTAGTATTTCTGTGATTGCTTTACTGTGTGAATAGAGGTGAGTGCATTCTTGGCAGACCTTTAATAGGTGCTAACTGTGCAGTATGAATAGCTAGTATTAATACTCAACATGATATCCTTGTGCTTCATTTGCCTTTACACATTGCCATCCCGTGTATTTCTCTCTGCCGTGATGGGAGCTGCAGAACTGTGCAYGCCGCGACTGCCAGCCCACCGTAACTGGCCAGCATCTCCCAAAGGAAATGGCATTTTCTCCTCCTTATATAAGTGTGTGTATGGATATACATATATATATATATGTACTTATATAAGTAATCAATCGTAAGTATAATTTCTGCTTTGCTAGTGATAATTTTAGAGGCTTGCTCTTAATATTGAAATAGATACTTGCTTTCTGGTAGTAATTTCGTAGTAGCATTTTATATATATATACACACACACACACTTGCTTATTAGTAATAACTTGTAAGAAATAAATTTCAATGAACAAATCCCCCCCCAAACTCTCTGTGCTTCTRTATTACAGAATACACTGCTGCAATTTTTACACTCCCACAGGCCAGGTAACCTTTAGGTTATGATATTTATCAAATAGTAACTTTTAGTTTCATAAATAACAATATTTTTTTTTAATTTAATTTTTTTAATCATCAATAGATCTTGGGATCTGTTGCACCAGGCACTGTAAGACTCCTCTCCCTCCAAAATATTTTGTGCCCTTTGAAGGCACCCTTTAAAGTTTGCCCTGCCTTAATACAATACCWTCTTCCATTCACCTCTACATACCGTTAATCTCTTTCTTCATTCTGCTATGGAAATATTTGAAGTTTTCTGCTCAATTTGAATTACCTTATTATGTGTCCAGCAGGGGTATGGTGTCTAAACTTGTTTCAGAGTCCTCAAAGTGTGCTTTTTCTCCTTGGTGTGTTGTTTTGGAGAGTAGCATGGCTAGGCTGGAGTCAGTCTCGCTTTGAGGGGTATGGTGGGTATAGTGGTGTAGATTTACACACAGATACGTAGGGCTGACAGGACTGTATTTTAGAGCATTTGTATTATGTAGAAGAAGTTTCTTTTTGCRATGGTGGTCTTGCTTTGTGGTAAATACCTCTGGATTCCCTCTGCAGGAGGTAGGGTTGTAAATCTCTTACCAAATTAATTGGAGTTACGTATTTTTGCAAGCTTTCGAGGCCCAGTTTGGTGTCTAACATACAAATGCAGATAGCTGTAAGGCGGGTAAGAGCCAGTARACGTTGACCTTCCCTCTTGCCATGTATACACCCTCCGAGAGCAAGCCGGTGATGCCCTGGGGACCGGTGTAGCAGGATCCCTTAACAATCTGCTTCCTAATATGGGGTRAGAGGAGGCTTTTTAGTGACTGATAACATTTGAAATTCTCACTTTTCTGTCTTGCGCTGTATTTATTACAGCCTAAATAGTGGTCGTAGGTGCGATAACCCCGTGTTCCCCCCATGTGTGTACTCTGCTTCTCGTCGTTGGCATCACTTGTGTGTCCACAAGGTGGTGGGGCCATCTTCAGTTCCTTCCCTCCTGCTGACTCTTGTTCCTCAGATGTCCTTTGAAACCCCCAGATTGGCCCTGAGCTGCTTTCTTTCCATTCAACCTTTGCTTTTAAATCCCCCTCACATGTATCCTCTCAGCACGGTATTGGTAAGCAGATAAAACAGACTTGCTCTCGTAAGATGAAATGTTCAAAAAGGAAAAGTATGGTGAGATGGGAATTAAATAATGGCCATGGGTCAAAGTAATTCTCCTTTTGATAATAGCTATGTTATTCATGGATGAGTGTTTTTGGGGATTAGTTTCTCAGTGAAAATGAGCAAAAATACTCYGTGGTTTTCATGTACAGTGTTAAAGACCTGAATCTTTTCCTTTTTTAACATGAAAATTGGAGAAAACTTCACCTGACAGTGTAATACATGAAACAAAGTTCACATTGAGCTTAGCTTACTAGTAAGTATTTCCTGACCGTACAGATACTCTACTAAGAAAACTCAARCATTGAAAGCTTATATATGCAACGGTTGTTTTTAACCTTTTTCTGAGCTTATGCACTCTCCTTCATAATACATTTAATTGGTTTTCAAGTTGTAGGACTCCTGGTGTTTTTCTTCACAGTATAATGGAATAAATTTTAAAACTTAAGTCTGAAAGAACTTCATTTCCCTTTTAAAATGGTCTTTTGGTTTTTTTCTTTCTCACAGATGGGAAGGTTGAAGTGACAAAAGAAGGCGTGAAGCTGTGCACCATGGGACCCGGCAAAGTCTTTGGGGAGTTAGCCATCCTCTACAATTGCACCCGAACAGCGACTGTCAAAAGTAAGATATTTTTGAACTTTGATGTTGAATGACTTGGGATTTCATTGGGAAGTAGGGTTGTTCTCATCTCTCCTTTGGAGTTGCAGCCTCTGTTAYAAGTTCCACTTTCTTAATTAAACTCTTTAGGGCATGGATTATAGTATTGAATTTAGCCACTGTGAGCGGGMAGAAGATGCAAAAGAAGTGCTTCACCCCGGATTCTTTCGCTCAGGTTTGTTCATGTAGGGAAACTCCTACGTTAAAACAGCATGGCTGATGCTACCTTATGCAGAGGAGCCTGTAGCTAATACCATAGCTTTCCATACGATTCCTGCTGAATCTCATGATATATATGGCTGTTGCTTAGAAGAGCGTATCTGACCCTTGTAAGTGTACGTCTTCAAGGGAAAATCGGTAAGTTAAGCTTGCGTATTTTTTTCAGGACAAGTCATTGTTTTCCCCCTAAACTGACTAARCAAAATCAGGACAAAAACCTGGATGGCACTGGTCCCCTGCTCTAAGATTTCAGCACTTCTGTAATCTGGTTTATTTTATGAATGTTGTGGGCAAAAGCCTGGGTTGCACAATAAGTAGAGGAAAAATCACATTGCTATGTACAACATAAATATGTTTTCATTTAAATTCAGATTAATAGTTGAGATTTGGGATATATGATATCCTCCTTGATCTTGAGGATAAGAGTTTGTGGTGACATCTTAAGTAGAGGGGTTTTATAGGAGAAGATAAATAGTTCTGTGGTTTAAAGATGCTGTAGGGGAGAAGTTAGAAGGGTACAGATGGGATACAATAATACAAAGACAAACAAGTGGTATCAAAATAATGAGGCATGTAAGTTCCTGTTCAGAAGAAAGGCTTTTAGAAATACCTAATTTTGCTTCGAAAAGGGAGAGAAAGAAAGAGAACAAATGGGCAGACATGACAAAACAGGAAAAGATAACTAGATTTTTTTTGTGAAGAACATGCTGTTCTCCATAATTCTAAAGAACTTGACTGATGTACTCTATTTTAACCTGCACAAACCTTGCCTTTTTACAAGTACTGTTTATTGCAGGTAAATCTTCAGCTGCAGTATAGTCAGTTCATCAGTGGCACAGTTTATGCTTCAGAGTAATCCAAATGATTAGCAAATGCTTTGGAGTAATCCCAAATGATGTAGCAAATGTGCATATTGTACAAGTCATGCCTAGCTCTACAGGGACAGCCCCAGAGATCTCCAGTCTATTTCAGACAGTACGTTGGGCTGCTCTTCTATGGGATGCTTWACCTCCTTCCCCCTAGTCCACCAAGGAACCAACGGGAACATGGGTGCGAATGGGAAGCGGGTGTTGATCCACCCTCTCCTCCCCATACCTTCCTGTCCCCTGTGTGAATTATCCATGTATAGCCTGTTTTTCTGTCCAGTTAAAGGTTTGGGGGATTGCTGATGGCGATGAATTCAGATAAATTATGTGATAAATACAGTTACAGAAAGTGGGAAAGAGCAGAGAAAGAGGGGAGATGGTCTAATCCTAGAAAAGGAAACGAGAGGATGGTCATTGTTTAGTTCCCCTTAGAAATGCAGAGCCAGAAGGCACCTGATCCTCTAGTACCAAGAGCACTACATCATATAATCCTGCATAGCCACACTGCTCCTATGTCCATTTTCAACCTGTTTGTACAAGTGATTCTAACAGGAAATAATCCTGGCAGGAGGTTTTTACTGTCAGTTTTGCTATTACTTGCTTTTTTCATGTACTAAGTCTCTTCTCTTGAGCAAACTTCCAGACTGGCACTTAGCACTTAGTTTTACCGAATCCTTTTTTCCTGGTTAAATTGGGGGCAGTAGTAAGTAAGGTCACTACTATAACCATCCTCAGAGAGATCTTTCTTCAAGAAAGAAGTGTCTGCGTTTGTTGTTATAATCTGTTCCTTTCCCACTGGCATTGTAAAATTATGATAATTATGCACCTTCTTCTGCCGRCAGCTGTCGGGCATGTAATCTCATTTCCAATGCCAGCAAGTGATTTTAGGTATTTTCTCTCTCATTATTGCACAGGTAAGTAACAGTTGTGATTGTAATCRGCTTTATATCCTTCCAAGCGTGGTGGCATACAAAGTCACAGCTTGACTTTAYGGAACCGTTTCAGCTAGACCTAACTGAACAGAGGTCTTGGAGTTGTGCGGATCAATTTGGGGCATATTATTGACTTAAATCGTTGACGCTGCTCCTAACAAACAACTTCAAACATCTGTTTGTTCTTTTGGCTAAATGATAAATAAATGTCATAAATCTCTAGAAAGGCAAATGCTAGTAAATATTCCATTAAGTCTGATGATAACTTTGATCATTACAAGGTTTATTTCAGGAGGAATGAACAATTGATGATTGTAATGAGAATGCACACCCAGTTAACAAYGATGCTGGAGATGGTGAAGATGTGTCAAGGGGCATCATCCAACTTTTATTTAGAGTAACACTTTAAGTCAGGGCTTCCCAATTTTCAGGAGATAGATTTCCATTACCTCCAGAGTGTCAGAAGTGTTTTTTGATGTGCCTGCCAGTACTTCATTACAAAGACGTKAAGTATTTCTTTTTGAAAAATGAAGTTGCAGCAAAGACCGAAAGAAGGAGGCATTATGGTAGTGTGAAGCTCAACAGTGCCTTTGGGCCATAATGATGTGTCAACTGTGTCGACATCTCTTGCTGTAACTCATTTGTATGTGTACTCTTGCTTTGGCTTTGTAAATAATAAAGTTTTTAGTGTCATTACTTACTGCATTAGTCTACATGGGCTCTTCAGCTGGTGCTTGCTCTGTAGGAGATTGCAAACTTAAAGGGATAAATCAGTGTAGGAAGGACTTTGTCTTTTAAAAATAATTTAGAAGACTTTAAAGTTTAWTTATTGTGATCTGACTCCTTCTGGTTTGTTACGACCTCTTTAATAAGACAACCCAGGTCTTTTGAAAGTGCCCCAAGAGAATTATTATAACATTTTTTCAATTTTATTAGTCTTAAGTAAAAGTGGGATGGAGTCTAACCAGGGCCTGGGAAGAAAGAGAGACCAAACCCTTGGGTGCTTAGAAGCACTGAGGAAGGTAGGGCCACATTTCATGACGTGACCTCATCTTTAATAGAATTCCTTACAATTTTTTGACATCTGATTATTTTTTTTTTTTTGTTATTCTGAAGCTTTTGCTTTATGTTTCCAGGTATTACAGAAAGAATAATCATTGTTTTTTCTGTTGGAGACTGTTCAGTCTGACGCTCCAAGTATCTCACTCTCATGGCTTTCTGAAGTGCTGGTGTTCAGAGATCAGGTTCATTACATATACAGCTAAATCCAAATCAGCAGCTAATTTTTTCCTCTATCAGTATTCATTATCCAGAGTTCTCAAGTACCTAAATGCAAAACTTGATGCTACTTGCAATTTAAAGCAGAATCACAGACTTTCCTCCCTGATTCCAACAAATAATTAAATTCAGCACGTTAGAATAAGGAAAGAAAACTCCACTCATTATGGATAAGTTATGTCACAGCTAAAATGATGTCTCTAATCCCCTGGGAGAGTTGTATTCTCCAAATACACCTGTTTGCCCATATATCTCAAATTGCTATWGTCGCCTCTTTGAGGAATCTAGTTGAGTGTCTTAAAATAGTAAAGGCGGTAAACTGTGTTTTCAGATCATGCAGAAATAACATTGTTGACTCAGCGTGTGATGCAAATATTAAAAATATGCTGAGTTTTGTTGTTGTTTTTGTYTACCTCTGCTCTGGCTGACTACTTTCTCCCAGTAACTTGCTGCCACCTATGTAGGTTGATAAAAGGCTGAATGTCAYCGTGTCTGAAATCTCTGCCTTGGTCACCTGTTAGCACCAAGGCAAACATTGGTGTGCGGGTGAYTTAGAATCATAGAATCATTAAGGTTGGAAAAGACCTCTAAGGTCATCAAGTCCAACCATCAACCCAATACCACCACGCCCACTAAACCATGTCCCGAAGCGCCACATCTACACGTTTTTTGAACTCCTCCAATGATGGTGACTCCACCACTTCCCTGGGCAGCCTGTACCAATGCCTGACTACCCTTTCGATGAAGAAATTTTTCCTAATATCCAATCTAAACCTCCCCTGGCACAACTTGAGGCCACTTCCTCTTGTCCTATTGCTTGTTACTTGGGAGAAGAGAGCGACACCCACCTCACTACAGCCTCCTTTCAGGTAGTTGTAGAGAGTGATAAGGTCTCCCCTCAGCCTCCTCTTCTCCAGGCTAAACAACCCCAGCTCCCTCAGCCGCTCCTCATAAGACCTGTTCTCCAGACCCTTCACCAGCTTTGTCGCCCTTCTCTGGACACGCTCCAGCACCTCAGTGTCCTTCTTGGAGTGAGGGGCCCAAAACTGAACACAGTATTTGAGGTGCGGCCTCACCAGTGCCGAGTACAGGGGCATGATCCCCTCCCTGCTCCTGCTGGCCACACTATTCCTGACACAGGCCAGGATGCTGTTGGCCAAGCTGCCGGCCCATGTTCAGCCGGCCGTCGACCAGCACCCCCAGGTCCTTTTCCGCCGGGCAGCTTTCCAGCCACTCTTCCCCAAGCCTGGAGCGTTGCCCAGGGTTGTTGTGACCGAAGTGCAGGACGCGGCACTTGGCCTTGTTGAACCTCATGCAATTGGCCTYGGCCCATCGATCCAGCCTGTCCAGATCCCTCTGCAGAGCCTTCCTACCCTCAGGCAGATCAACACTGCCGCCCAGCTTGGTGTCATCTTCACACTGACTGAGGGTCCACTCGATCTCCTCATCCAGATCATTAAGATGTTAAACAAGATGGGGCCCAAAACTGAGCCCTGGGGAACACCGCTCGTGATCGGCCGCCAACTGGATTTAACTCCATTCACCACAACTCTCTGGGCTCGGCCGTCCAGCCATTTTTTTACCCAGCAAAGAGTGCACCCGTCCAAGCCACTTGCTGTGGTTGGGAACCTGTTGCCCTTCTCTTCCCGTCCGTGGGTATAGCATTAGTGCGAGAGTCCAGTGATGGTAAAGAGGCTGGACAAGAGGTGTGCAGATGCACCTTGGCTCTACCCAAGCCATTTGGCTCAATATTAGACTCCGTTAATTAGGCATCTTTCCTGTACACCAAGAAAGGATTTTGTCTTGCTCATTGCCAAGCAAGCAGGATTTCCAAGTGTGTTATCGCAAGAGTCTGAAAGAAGCAAAAATGTATTAAAATTCAAACGTGGTTTCATGTATTAGTAACATGGGTGGTAGAAGGAACTATGAGATGTCAGAAAAAAAMCAAAAAAGACAGAGAAATCCCCAGYTGAATTTGGGTTGTATGTAGAACTTTGTAATTCCTCATTTGATAACACAGAAGATCTTAGTAAGTGGAAATTTATCTGCTGTTAATATTGTGCAGTAGTTCTCATTCCTCTTAAAGAATAATCTGATGAGCAGAGTTATGTTGTATTTTTGCAGGCAGTTTTGGGGAGCACTGATTTTGTGAAAGGAGTGGATTCTTCATGCACTAAAGATATTATATTTATTTGAGAGGTGGCCTTAGCATCTGAAAGTATATTCTCTTGGGGGCGAAATTCAAATAAAAACTTCCCACAAAAACATTTTGATGCAAGGCTGACGGTTTCGCTGGAGTTATACTCAACACCAGTCCATGTTTTTAGGAAAACAATGTTACCGGAAAAAAAGAAAGTACAAGCTGAAGTTGTTAAACTGTAAATTACGTAAATCTTTTTATCTGGTGAAACTAAGGGTGTCTTCTCAAAAGCCAGCACAAGAGTTTCTGAAGCTTCTCTGCTTATCAGCGGTGCTAATTGTACAAAACTCAGTGCCGCGCAGCGTGATTAAGACAGTAGTTTATCCATTTGTTGCCAAGCTTGGATGAGTTTGGATTTTCAACCACCATTTTTTTTTTTAATTGAGTCCTATGGAAATACTTCCCTAGCTTGCTAGCTGCAGCCCCAGAAATTACCCTAACTTTAGAAGGAGCTTGATAACATGGATAATTTGCAAGGTAAAATAAGGCAACAGTCAGTTGCCAATTAAAACTGCAGAGACTCGTTAAAAGCCTTTGAGAAGGATGTTGCATTCATATGTTCTCTTCTAACAATTATGGGAGTTCATGTAAAGTTTGCTCAGATCTTCTTAAAACAATCACATATGTCGGAAAGAAGTTGSCTTTAGATACTCAGCCATTTGATTAAAACCTTTCTGATATTACTTGAAGATAAGAAACACGGGTTGGCCAAGCCAGAGATGATCAGGTTGCAGATCAGCCTGGTGTGCTTGCTAGGGGATAAATGGATATATCCTTGGAGAAAGAAATTTAAACCCTCCCTTGCGCGGCCTACATCTTTCTCTGACCTTTATGGTTTTTGCCAGGTAATGYGACAAAGTGGAATTGGATTATTCCTCCAAGGGAAAGACAACAAGAGAAACTGATGTTGAGGACAATGGACAAGACATAGCAGAACTTTTTTTCCTTTCTTCTTGTTCAGTAGGCAAGAGCATCTTCAGTATGGCATCTCTGTGGCTCAGGAGATACAAGCGTAGGGAGGACCTGACCGTGCAGCACAGGGCAGTAAAATTTTAACTGAGACACACTCTAATCAAAGAGAGAATGGTCTGAGTTGGGAAGAGCAAAATGAAAAATTCATACAACACCGGGGTTCATTGTGTACCTGAAATGTCAACAACTGTGTTGAACGCAATGCCAAAAATAAGGGCTGGTTATGGAAATGGGGCAAAAAAGAGGAAATATGGAATGATTTGTCTTGGAGTGTGTTGCTACTTACTGGATTATTAGTTATTTTTAAACAGTAAGGAGTACAGGGGCGTGGTGTAGACAGGAATCACCAACCATGAAAAGTTTCAGTCCAAGCTTGGGCAAGCTGTTGTGTCCTGCCTGGTGGCATGCAGGAAAGCATCCACCTGACACAACCCTGGTGTGAAACGGGATGTTGTCATTCTTCTCTACASATACACCTTTTCTGAATGAAAGTAAGAAGATCCAGAAGCCAGGCTATGTACTTGATGGASAAATTCTGGTACCGTTCAGGGCATTTCAGGTGCCGCAGCTTGCTGTTGACTGTAGAAACCAGCCAAGGCAGCTCGTTCCTTTGAACTGCGCGTTTAATATGGGAAATGGAAATAAAATGACTGAGCAAAAGAAAATCAATTTGGATTTGGTTTTGGCTGTGGTTAAGTATCAAGTCAGTGCTTAAACTGGTTTCCTTCCAATACAGTGATGATTTTTTTTTTTTTTTTTTTTAAATCTTGGTGCAGTTCTGGTGCCTCAAGGTTCAAGTCACCGCATCCATTACGAGTGCTGTGGCAGCGCTAACATTTCCAAAGGGTAGCAGCTGACCGTCTGTACAAAAGCTTTAGGGTTATTGCTTATCCTGACCTTTGTTTTGATGACTTACTTTCAATCGTGAACTTCTGCTGGTTTCTAGCAGTGCAGCAAAGCTAAGCAAAATACTGCAAGCAAGGTACAATCAAAAATAATTGGCAGGGGAAAGAGACATGTTTTCTAATGAGTGAGAACAGTGCTGATTGTCTTTTATGGAGAAAGCTGATTCAGGGAGCGATGAGGCTGTGGAGGAGCAGATACAGGCCTGCTTGTCGGCGGTCTATTTGTAAGCAGCACTTTGCTGCTTTGCATTTTGAGGAGCTCATGAGCTTGCAGAACTGCATTGCATATACTTTGTTTCTCCTATTTCTGCATGTGACCTTTCCACCCCCCTTCTCCCAGCTGTGTACATATTGGCTTTTGATTATTATTTCAGGATTTTTTGGCCAGGAGGGCTTGATCCATACTGCTTCAGGAGTTTGAGGAACACTATCCATTGAAATGTCTCTGTGACTCAGGCTTTCACCACTGAGGAGTCTTTAGTACAGAAAGCTGCCAATCCTTTCTGCGAAATAGATGCTTTCTGCTATACATTACATTTTCTACCCCTGGTAACACAGAAGGAGAGGTAGTGTCTTATTCTGACTTAAACGCTATGACCCAAAATTTGAAAGTTTCATTCTCTGGTTTTTTTTTCCCCCTTTCAGTGTTTCTAACGTAAAAGGTCTGAAAGAAAAGAAAGTCCCATATATCCAGTTCCTGAGAATGATGAGACTGAAATAAAAAATGACTTATAAATAAGGAAGGTGCAAGCTCTGACAGCATATTATTTGATTGTCTGAAGAAGTGCTTTACCTTTCCCATTTTATTGGATCAGCGTATTAWTTTCAAGGCTACTGTGTTCCAGTTCCTGGGTTAGGAGCACCTGTAATTTGAGCTGGAAAAGAAGGGAGGGATGGGTGCTGCTGCTATGTGGCTCTGCTGGGTTATAAAGCACGGGCCCTGCCTCCAGGAATTGTCAGTGTGGATTTTTCTTTCTTTGATTTGAGTTGCTATTAAAAACAAGAAATCCCTAGTGCTTGCTTGCTGCTTCCTTAAATGCTCTTGTAGTTGGGGTGTTTATGTTGCCTTTGTTCTTGAGAAAGTCTGCCTTGTCTCTCAAGGTCTCTAATTAGTGCTCTCAATTAAAATAAACTTTGTTTCTTTTCTCCTTTTCTTTGGGTTTTGTTTGTTTTGTTATTAACGATAGGGTTTGTTTAGTTTGCCTGCCTTTGGCATCTCCAGCATTTTGCCGGTCTTTTCAGGATGGAAAGCGTTGCCGTTTAGGGGTTTTTTTTCTTACATTTTTTTCCGTGGCTCATTTGACTGGAATTGTATGCCTTTATTTTTTTACTTTTTTAAACGGAATGTTTATCTTTTTTTTTTCTCCCTATTAAACTTACTCTAGATTAGTTTTGTCACAGTGCTTACCCAGTACCTATAGTTTTCCCCCTTGGTCCTTGTGGTTGGTTTAATATTGCTATTACCTTTATTTGCTCACCTGCAGATACTTCGGAGGAGAGACATCGATGTGAGTTGTCTTTCCTAGCAGCGCTCATTAGATCAGAGAGACAGAAAGCGGTGATGACTTCTGGAGCCAGTTGGGTGATTTTGCTCAGGGAAGACACTAGAATCTGTCTTGGAGGCAGGAATGGAAGAAAGATGCTGAAGCGTGGTTGATGGCTTGTATTGGGAATATATGAAACATAACATTCCTGTAAAATCAGAGAGAAACTTCTTCAGTACAGTATTTTGGTGTGCATGCCAACATGTTGGAAAGAGGGCAGGAAACACATGCGGCAGCATCCCATGAATCTCTTAGTTTTCCTCTCCTTATTTAGATTATTTCCTAGTTAATTGTAGAATAGCTCGAAGGTTTTAATCTTGGATTGCTCATTTTCTGTAACTCTTCCTTCAGCACCTACTTTTAAGCTTTAGAAAAGGTATTATAAAACAGTGCCTGGAAAACTTACAAATCAATTTAAGTTAAGAGACACCATTAGGGATGAGACTTGAAAAATTTTGTAGGTGAACTTACAAAATGGAGCAAAGAGAAAACTTGAACGCTAGTTTTATTTTATAATGAAGTTGAATACCTGGAGAAATAAAGGTCTGTAAAACTACTTAGCCCAGTAAAATTCTTAAAGAGTGTTCATCACAGGTGCTGGCGAGGGCAGCTCCCGTAACACCTGGAGGTTTAGGCATCATGTGGAATTGTAAGACCGGTCTGCTACATGGTAAAGCTGGAGCGGAGGGAGCGATTCAGCCCAAATGTAGGTGTGTGCTGCCAGGTAGCCTGGGTGCCCTCTGGAAAGCCGTAAGTCCCCTGTAGACCCTGAGGCGTGTCTGTTCGTCCCTGAATGATGTCTGGGGTAGAGTGCAGATCGACAAAAAGCTGTGAATAGCTGCATTCAGGTCACTGAATATGCTCTCACAGTCTGGGATCACATCGTGCGTATAACATGTTCCTGTTGCAGAGAATGACTTTCCTCTCCTTCAGATACATAAATTTATTTAGTACTCAATAGTATGAAATAATTTTATTATAGGAAAAAGCTTTCAGTGTAAGTCCACGTTTAAAAACTAAATAGACCTGTTTGCCAGAGCTCAGAATGATATATTTGTTGTGTCTGATACAGAAGTATGATCATCACGCAGGGGAAATGAAGCACTTGAGTTGTTTTTAAATACTCCTGAAAATAATTTTGTTGATATTTTTCATGTTGTTTTAACTGCAGAGTTAGATAATCTGAGAAACCATCACAGTTAAACACACTTAGAAGTAGATTRTGACTTTCTCCATGCAACCCGTGAAGAAGTAGTTAATATTAACAGCAGCTGTAAAATAATTACTCACAAGAGCTTCCTTTTCATCCCTTTACGCATGTTTCTGAAAACGTTACTGATGCATGAAATATGGCTAGAGCAGTTTTGATAAATGAGAGGACTGAACTTTGCTAATGATAGTAAACCTTCGCTTTGAGCACAGTTTGATAAACAAGGGAATGCAATAATAGTATTTGCCATTTATATTAATTTATGGGCTCAACAATACATGGTCTTCTCTCAGACTAAAATGCAACAGACTGCMCAGGGTCTGGTTTTGACTCACCAGTATACCAAAGTTGTTTCTTCTAGACTATTTCCTGGTACTACTTGTGGAACAAAAAGSTGCTTGGTACTAAGACAGACACAGAAACGATCAGTTTGTGTTTCAGAGCCAAAGCAAGCATCCCCTTTTGTTCTCTACAGCCACTTTAGGAGATGCGTGATGAAATGAAATCACCCCATGCTGCCTTTCCTGGTGTCCTTAAAAACATAGTTTTTAAAGATATTTTTACTCTTCATATTTTGGGGTTTCTCTCTGAGTTACAATGGACTAATTTTAAAGATTTGATTATACCTTTCTGTATTGGAGGAGTTATGCTTCCCTATATTTGAAGTCCATCACTTTCAATAAACTTCCRTTAAGGTGATCTTAAAACAAAATCTCCCAACAATAAGCTCAAATACGTAACTAGTCAGTAAATGTTACTGTAATTTATGTTGCTTTCAGCAAAGCTATAGCACCATCATCTCCACTGACTAATGTGTCTGGTCCCTTTGGACCGTGCTGGTCCTGCTGCCTCTGCCRTCTCTGGTTGCAATGGCCTCCAGATCCTCCCGACCCACAGGGAAGAGTAGTATTTTTTTCAATGTTAAACCTATCATCTGCTACAAATTTCATTGATTTTTTTTTTTTTTTTAATCATTATTTCTCTCCTCCTCCCCCCTCCATTTTTAATATTGTAGAGTTTGGTGAAAACAATTTTGCATTCATTTTACTTGCTGCCTTGATAAGACACACCTTCTCCTCTCCAGATTGCCAACTGGTTCAGCCTCTCCTTGTACGGCAGCTGCTCCATCCYGGGAAAATATTGTTACCTCCTTTGGACTTTCTAAAGTCTCACTGGGTCCTCTTTGGGGTGGGGAGGACAAACTGGCTCATAGCATGGGGGATATGGGGGTGCCAAGGGATTATTTAGCAGCAGGTGATGCCCTCAATCTTGTTTGTTGTATCAATATCTGCATCAGATTGTGGTGTCTGGTCATGTTTAAGAAAACACARACATTGTTAAAAAGCTACCTGTGGAAATAAACGGGGAGGTTTTCCTTTCTAGGCTGTTGAAGGAAAYGGGCTGAAAGCTGGACCAGGGTCTGTGTCGGTGGGAGCTGCGCAGCAGGGAGGGGACAGGGATGAGCCCGGGGCGCTGTGCCGGTGCGGGGGTCCGCAGGCAGCGAGGCTGCACCCCTGGTTCCAGCAGAGGATTTGTGCCCGGAGCGCAGCTCATCTGCTCCTACCAACGCGCTTTTGTGTTGGGAGTTTCTGATGTCCAAGTCAGACTTTCAAAATCTAAGGAACGTCTCATGCTCTTATTTATGACCTTAACGTTMCAAATAGGGATTCCAAAATTTCTTAGCGTGCAACACTTTTTAAAATTTTACATTGTAGTTCTGTGAACTTGCGTTCGGACTTATCAGCTATTAGTCACTCTAAAAAAATAAAAATAAATTAATTGCACTATTCCCATTGTGCTTCCTAAATATTAGCAAGAAAGAAAAAAAGAGTGACTTGGAAGGATTTTTTTTTTCCTGTATTGACTTTTTTCTCCCCTCCAACAAGTAAGAAATCAATGAAGAGTGATTATATCTGCTGTGTTTTGRTATCTTTTAAATTATGAACTCATTCTCCCTTATTTAGTCTTTAAAATTTGCCCCTGAATGGTTTATGGTAAATTCTTTAGCATCTGGAGGATTTCTGACTTTCTAATTAAAATAACTGAAGAAGCGTGCAGTTTCCTACGTTTTGTCCATGTTAAGGAAATATTTTAGTGTCAGGTACTTCAGGGTGGGCTATCTATTAGTATAGTTTACACATGAAAAATTGCAAATACAAATATGGAAGGTTCTAGGTCCATTACAAAGGCGAGCAATACCCCCTGTACAGTGCTTGCTCCTTGGGTAATGATGCCCTCAGCTTCGGGACGTGAACAGTCCTTTTTTCCCTGGGTGTTTGCAGGAAAGCAGTTTCTCTCCATAGACAATTAGCTTGAAATTAGCTTGAAACCTACTTTCATGCTTCTCTGGAAAGCTATTTAGCAGTAASGTTTTCTTCTCCTTTCCCCTTGGTCATCATACTCTCTCGCTGGCTTTTGAATCTTGAACCAAGGCGCTTCATCTCTTTGCAAAGGATATTTTCCTTCCAGGGGCAGTGYCTCCGCAAAGCAGCATTAACATGCAGCACAACATAAGCAGTAAGATTTATCCTCCGCGCTGTTAAAGGTCATTGATAGATCTCCAGAGATGTTTAAAGAGCACATAAAGGATGCCCAAAGTGCTTTTGTTGGCAGACTGGCACTGTTTGTTGTCCTATATTGTTTTACAGCGAGCAAAATGGAGACCAGCATCGCGTCCAGTTCAGTCTGGAGATCCAGAGCAGCRCTCCTGCCTTTAGTGCCTGTGCAGTGAGGAAATACGTGTGCGAACACTGAAACTAAAAATATACTTCTCTTAAATATTCCCCAACTATAATGCTCATTATTATTTCCTTATTGTTTTATGCTTTTTAGCTATCATACGGCTCAAAATAAGGTAGGGCACCCCTATAACAGCCTTRGATCAGTGGAGAGCATCTTCCTGTTGTATTTGTGGACATCCCTGGAGGAGTGGAGCTCTCGGCAGCAGGAGAGGGACTGTGGGGAAACGGGGGAGAAGAGCAGACAGCACGTGTGGGATTACACAAGAGGGGATGGAGAGCAGCTTTTGTGGGAAATCAGGAGGGGCTGTGGAGTTTGTTGTGACTGACAAAGCTGCTGGAAGTTGCTGATGGGAAGTAGGTGGCTCTTTCTGAAAGCGGTCTTCTCTTATTTTCGTTGCATGGGTATTTTCAGATTAAGAGGTGTTGGTGTAGCAGATGGGGATGCCATGTGCTGTATTACATAGTGTTTGAGGTTATATTTAATATATGGAAAAACAAAACAGAGATGGAAGAAAACACGTCTATATCTACTACACTGCCAACTCTGCTGGTAGATATTTTTTTTTTCCACTATTCACCGTTTGTGATTGCTGATTTACCTTTAGGAATTGTGAATTGCTTCGAGCAGGGTCRGTGTTGTCCTATACATTGCCATGCTCGGTTTTGAGGCTGACACCCAACTTCTCAGTATTCCCCAAAATAATCGGCCAGCAGCATGCCAAATTATTTGCCACCTCCTATTCAGGGAGTATAAACTCCACAAAACTGAATTCTTGAACCAGTACTAATAAACAGGTAAGAACAGCTGCAAATCTTTTTTTGTTTCTTCTTCCTTTTATGCTTTGCTAAATTTTCAGCTGGCTGATCGTAGTGGGGCCTCAGTTTATCAAATGGAGAGAGCACTAAGAGGAAAGCATTCCCCTTCCCTGTGGCAGACATAAGGTAGAAGGCGTTTATGGAGATGGCACCTGATGATGCATTGAACAAAATGACAACCCCTGGTTATTTCTCCTGGGATCTTGTGGTCAGCTCAGCCAGGGGTCTGATACCAGAGTCTGGGCTTCGGGTTTGCACCTGGCTTACATGGGCTATATACTCTGTACCCTTTCAACTCCTGTGCGTAGACATGCAGTTTGTCTTGGTTTAAAAAGCTGTTCAACATGAAGAGACGATGCTGCTCTGTATCATTGTGGGGCCTCTTGCCAGGAAGCAGTCTCTGAAACAAATGCGTAGCCGCCATGGAGGCCGGTTTTCCGAGCAGACCTTCCTCTGGTCGCCCTGGTGAGGTATTCTGCAGGCATGAAGGTCCCTGCAAGGTTTTTAAGGGCAGGGATGTGACTTTGAATGCAAGGGCTTCATCTYCCCCCGTCTGCTGTCAGGGATGAAACTCAAGTCCGAGGGAGCAAGAAGCAGCCCTCCAGTTGTAGATGTTTTGCAGACAGTGTCTGTGTTGGTAAAAAAAAAAAAAGTTCAGTATTTACTGTTCAGTGCACCGTCTTTATTCTTGATACATTTGCGTTGCTTTGATCGCCTTTGCACTTTTATAGCTGAGCTGTTTGGCGTCTCAATTTCATGGACATTGTTTGAAGTGGGATTTTTTTACATAGACCAAGCATTGTGGGAAAACATTTAAAGTTAAGAAATGGCTGTTTAGGGCAGCTAGAGCTGTGTATTAGCAAGCCTTTGTCTACCGTAGCTTTGAATTACTGCTGTGATATGTCAATTTAAAATAGTGATTAATGCTACACATCAGTTATAGTTCCTAAAAGAAGCAAAATTCTCAATAGGAGCTGAAAAATGCTGCTGTATTTTTGGGCACTGTATACTGTCTCATCAAACTTACTGTCCTTTTTCATCTGCAGATACTCAGTGACAAAACAACTGAAATCGTCTCTACTATGTAAATCTTCTAACCATAAATCCATTTGCTAGTGGCAACTCGGTTAAGTCAGGGAAAAAGATAAGCTTCCAGTGTATTGTGATACCTTAGATGGAGTCTATAATGACTAATATTTACTCAAGTTTGTGATGCTGTAAAGAAAGCTGTAATTTACTTRTACTTATCTGCTCTAAAGGTTTCTGGCAAAGATGGATTTCATATTATTTAAGTGCCAGTGTTTAAAAGCACTTGGATAGCAAATAAATCGACAAAATGGCAGATAGGCTTTTTAATTAAAAAAAAAGCAACCAAACAAGTTCTCGGTATTGCAGGTCTGAAAAACTCATTACATTTCATGAATTGCATCTTCTCTCTGAATGTAATCAGAACAGGAGCGCTTTTATTTGTCTTTAGACTGCAATAAGAAACCATCCAGACAACAGAGTCTTGACAACTGGATTCACTCCTCCTACGTTATTTGCAAAAACCTTTACTCCTGAATTTAAAAGTAATCAGTGTTTGAAATTGGTTTGGTGAAAGTCTGCTCTGCCTGATGCCCAATAGGAGGAGATGAGATTTAAATAGTGTATCGTTTTTAAACGGAAGAAGAAGGAGTGTATGAAAGGCTTGACCATATTTTGTTAGTTCTTTGTTTTTTCAAGGTAGTCTGAGGCCTATCTAAGAAACATGAAGTGCAGATGCCACCATAAAGCTGTCGTCTACTTTCCTATAACATGTCCTGGATGCTCTAAATTGTTGTTTTGATGGCAACTGAGTTGAAGGCAAGACATTTGAAGCCAGCTGAGCAGTTCAGGTAACACTGAAAACTAAACGCAGAGATCTAAGCAAGGAAAAATCCCTGCTAGCTTTGAAGAAGTAGAATTGTCTTTATTTCTTGTGGGTTTTTTTCAGCTCTCAGGTTACTCTGCCTGCCTTACTTGTAGTAGAGGGCAGGAGTAATGATTGATCAAATTCACACAACACACCCAGCTCAGAGCCTGTCGTCTTAAACTTAGATTTTCTTTCATGGGCAAGGCAAAGGGAAGAATTTCTTTGTGGCAGAGTATCAGTGTTGAAGAAGGCAGCATTTGGGAATTTACCAAAATTTGAAGGTAAGTAGTTTCTGGCATGCCAGGCCATCGAGCTGCAATGCTTTTAATGCTGTCAGACACAGAGCCACTCAGAACAAGATGTTATTTCCTTACAGAGATCTCCTAGGCAAAGCTCTATAGAAATTACATCCCCAATGTGTAAGCATGAGGATAACACTTCTGAAATTACTCTTACAGGGGTAATTTGAGCATCACCAAAAAASTCATGTAGAGTTGCTCCAGGAAAAGGGCACTTTGTGTAAATGTCTCTATGAAAGTCATTGGGAGAAGACCATGTTCCTAACAACTTATACCAGAAGACAAGAAGAAAATCCAGTGAGCTAGGAGCAAATGGCAGTGGGTTCTCAAAGGACTCATGCTGGGAACTCAGTAGGATGCCCAAAGCTTTGTGGTTGGACTCGTCCTTAGAGGAGATGGGAGCGAGCTGGAGGAGGAGCACTTGTGGGGTGGGGAGTCAGAGTGGGGGACAGGAGCCACCTAGAAGCGGGCTAAATTGGCTGAGCTCGTCATCCTCGGGTGTGAAAACGCCTCGTGGCGGGGGCACCAGCCCCATTTCAGAAGGGCCGAGCGCTTGCCCAGGTATACCTCTGTATCTGTGTTGGCAGCAGAGGCTGTGACAGGATGTCCTGCCTTCCTGGCCCATGCCYTCCTTGATAAGACACATTCTCCACTTAAAAACTGTTTAGTATCTGATTAGATCCCGTATTCTCTGTTTGACGAGTCTCTTGAACCACTTCAGAGTCCTTTCTTTTCTTTGAATTTCTTCTCCGCATTTTTCCCTGTGCTTTTGTAGTCCTTCATCATTTTCACACACTTCTGTGATCCTTTTCACAGTGATTGCAAGAGATCCCAAATATAGATTTATTGTTGTCAGAGACACTCTGTGAAAGAGCAAAGTTTGCTTTGTTCTGTGTTTTCATAACATCTCTGCTCACAGATACCAGACATGAGTTGCTATCAAAGCCTGTCACGTCCCTTCATGCCCTGGCAGAAATATAAACACTGATAGCTTTATAGGTGTTGAGCGGGCGCTGCAGCGGCTGTGGATCGGTTTAGTGTTGCTGGAGCTACCGGCGATCGCGGCACCTGAGGGTGTGCAGCATCGCTCACAGACCACACACCTGCTCCTTGCAGTGCACATCCCGACACAGTAATTAGAGCTTGATTGGAATCGCAAAAAKGTGCTTTTTGCTGGAAGGGAATAATCGGGAGAAACCATAGTCCCACTTCTGTCTCTGCTTTGCGTCAGAGTGGTTTGTTGCTCAGCAAATGTTATATTTCTTCCTTCTACAATGACGGTGGAGTTGTGTGATCTCTCTCCATCCCTCTGCCCACAGCTACCGTCTGGTGTGCGTGTTTGTGGGTAGGTATTTAAAACATGTCCAGTAGTATTCAGTGTTGAGCACCTTGTACAAGGGACTCTCCTAGGTAGTGAAGCCGAGATGGGGATATCAAACTGTTGGGGCAGAAATTCAGGTCTGGAAAGGAATATGAATAGTGGGAAACTCCATGCCTTGAAGGTAACCTGTTTTCGGGTTTTCTTTTTAGTTACCCCTTTTTATGGCTCTTTGTGCTGAACCTTCTTTTAGCTTTTCAGGTGAGGGATGAGTATCGTTTTGCCTTTTGCTGCCTCTCCAACGGCTGATCCAAATTCAGAGAATTGTTGCCTCTCTCATTTATCCCTCTGTGCCCACTCAGGCATTTTAAAGCCTCCATATATTTGCTCAGCCCTCTAAGTGGGAAGCAAATTTTGCCTGAAGTCTATTGATCTTATGTTGTATATGTGCACACACCCATATATACATATATATATATATATAAAATAAATGTGCACAGATGGCCACCATTTTAGCCAGGAGCCTCAGATAACACCATAATGCAAAATAAGAAAATGCCACCTTGCTCTCAGAAGAGGAGGGAGCTGATTATCCCCCTTTTGCTGAGAGAGGAGATAAGCAAGAGGGACATTTTATAGCCTCGACATCTCTGTGACATATTTGGTCCATAGGCTCATAAAATGCTACCAACTGCTGAAAAACATCAATCGTGCTGGCCACATCCATAGCCAGGGTGACTCATGGACATCCAGAAAAGTGTATAGTGCTAAGAAAGAGGATAATAAATCAGAACTCAAAGATGTTTTAAAAGGGTAAAGATACTCAGTTGATTGATCTAAAAAARTTTATTCAAATCCCTTGCTCTAAGCAGCTTGCACAGCAACTATTTAGTGCTCTGTTTTCATTGCATCTTAACTGCTGGTTTTGAGGAGGCCTGGTTTGATGCACAGAGATCATTGYGCCATTAGAGCCCATTAGCTCAGCTTTTATGTCATCCTAAAGGGAACTTTGGATTTTTTTCCCCTTTTTGATCACACAAGCACTTGTCAATTTGCACTACAGTCGCTAACAATTCTGACGCTGCCTGTGGCATGTGCCAAGGTTGATGCTCTCCTATTAAAAATTCTGTTGGCTAAAATAGAAAGCATTCCCATGAGGACGTTGTGTGTTTTCCTCTTCGCCTTCGGTGATGGACAGTCCTGACTTTCCACGTTCAAAAGCRCAATGCACAAAGCTGATTATGTTGAATGGAAGGGATTACATAGTGTTATCTATTCCTGGCAGCAGGGAGGAGTTTACTTGTATGCCAGATACCAAAACCTACTGAAAATGATGCATGCTATTAATGTGGAGACCAGTAGTATGTGTCAGGCCACCCTTTGTTTACACTGCAGGTAATAATTCCCATTTCCCCTTGTGTGGGATAGTGCAAAGGTGTAGCTATAGGGGGAATTTAGGAAAATTTAACTGAATTAGGGAAGCAGTTGAAGGCTGCCATGCTTTGGGTGTAAAAACTCTTTTGGAGAAACTAAAGTGGTCTATCTGTGATGACCAGACACCTCTGTATTGATCCTAGGCTCGTGTTGGTTGGAAAGGACCTCAGCAAGTCTTCTCCAACCTCCTTCTTGAAGAGGGACTACCAGGGCAGCCATAGCTTTGTCTAGACAGGTCTTGAAACCCTGAAGGACGGAGATCCTCCACCTCTCCGGTGCCCTGTCCCAGAGGGACATCCTCCTGGGGAAGAAGTTTTCTTTCGTGTCCAAGCCAAACCTCTCAAACTCTGCATCTTCTGAGCATTGTCCCTAGTTATGAAAGTTTGGCAACATCATCTTTGTAACTGCCTTCCCAGGGGGTGTAGGATCAGTCAGGGCTCGTAGCCTCTGCTCGTGCTGTCCCCTTGGCAGGAGCAAGGCTCAAGGAGATGCGGCTATTTCTGCCCTGTCCGCCTCCTGTTATTCAGGTGCAGACCTCTGTGTCTAGTGACAGGGGAACTGGATTGGGAAGTAATCTCGGATAAAKATTAACTCCCACCAACGTGCAAAAAAAACCCAAACCCAACTCTTTAGGTTATTTTTAACCTAAATGTGCACTTTTCAGTGCAGCTGGATAAACATTTTTGCTGGCAGGAGGGAGGGGGAGTGCATGGGAATGGGAAGTGTGGGAGAGGAGGAGTGCGGTCGGGACTGCTCCGGGTAGCAGTGCAAAAAAGTCAAAAGTGCRTAAATCCGCTTTATTCTGCGTTACRATGTTCGGGTAAGATTTAACAGACTTTGAAGTGCTCTCTTGCTTCAGACTATGAGCTGTTTGAACATATCCTGAGCTGGCCCAGTTTATATAGGGAGAAGGTAAGGGCATCAGAGGACCTACACAGCTTATACTCAGATGTACCACATTTCACATAGGAATGCATTTTGTTTTATTTGAGAGAAAATAAATATACCTGGAGTGAAGCACAGTGTTTAAGAATGAGTTGAGATTTCTGCTTTGTCCTGGAAACGTGATGTGATTTTGGATAAGCCCTTCTGTCCTTTAGTGCGGGTGTATGTAAAACTGGGATAATATGACTTTCAGGGATCTGCATCATTGCTCAAGATTGTGAGCTTTCTGGGGAAGGGCCAATTTCTACGAGACAGCCAGCTTGTTTGGGTTTTCTAGGCTATATTCTTATGCAAGTAATAATTATTTGTATGCAATTGCTGATGGCAGCGTATTATTGAACAAAAATCTTACTTAGCCTTGTGATGTGACATTGAATCTCATTAGTATATTCTTCTTGTACACAGGACAATTATAATTGCATAATATAATTTGGTTACTGACAAATTTAGATCTTTCATTACCTATTGTCATCTTCATTTACTAAGAAGCTTACTAAGGGGTTTTTAACCTGCTATTAACTTGCCCTGGAAACTGTGGACACTGAAGCGTTAACAAATTTTACTAGCAGTAATATGTAATCCAATTAGATTATAATTAGGTAGTTATACCTGTCCAATAGTGTTCGCACTTCCATATATTCATTATAAGGAAATGCATACAGCTCATTAAATGGAGGTTTTTAAAATATGTTTTTAAAAAGAAGTATTTTAAATCTTCAGAGGATCAAATAATGTGGAATTTTTTTGCTGCTGTTCTACACCGTGCAAATATTTGACTGCTGCAAATTAATTACAAAAGGTTTACGATATTTACTTAAGCATTGTTGCGGTTTTGTCACTTGACAAACATCGTAATATCTAAAAAGATTACTAATACCCAAGCATTATGAAGCAGTGGGAAACAAGATAACCTAGTTTTGGTTGCTGCTACTGTAGACTTTTTTTGTGGTTTAGAAAAAATCCTTTTTCCTTCCCTTCTGAGTAGAGGAAGATGGTGATGGTTGCATTCAATGGCTGGTAATCARCTCCTGCTTCATTGATATAATAATCTCCCCTCAATTACAGGCAAATAAGAGGCTACATCAGTACATCAGCTACAGTAAGTGATGTTATCAAGAAACTGGGAGASTCCCAGGCTTTGCTGTGCCCTTGTTTCTTTCCGGCTCTTAACAGAAGCATGGAAAGACATAAGTGAAAGTATATTTTTCTCTAATTGGCCATTTATGAATGTATTTTCTCCCAGGATTCCCATAAATATTTGTCTGGAATTARCTTGCAGGCAGGGCTGGGATGGGATACACTATGCAGTGTGCATTACTGTTGCCGCTTCTCCCAGGTAATGATAATCTRTAGCCCCAGGAGCAGCTGCAGTCATGCTAGCAAGTCGGGCTCTCCTTCAGCTGGTTTCGGAGCACAGCATTTTGGCTGGAGAAAAGCATGGAGGTGTTGCACTGTCTCCRTAATGGGAATATATTAAAAATACATGTAAAACTAAGCATCAAATCAAGACGATTCATTACCGCATTGCCCCTTGGTGTTGTTTTAATGCATGTGTTAAAGACTTTGACATTAGCATCTAGAAAATAGTTGTTCCATCCTTGCTGGATTAGCGGTGGGTGCTACAGAACCCCGTACCCCTGTCCCATTTCCCTTTCCAAATACCCCAAATAATACATTGATGTATCTATATCACATTCGTGTGTGTACCACAGTGATGCTGTGATGTCAGTATATCACTCAGTAATACACTTTAACTGTTTTTGGGATGGCGGTGGCTTTTTTTTCCATTTTGAAGCCTGTAAAACCATTTAAAGGTTTTCAGAATATCCTTGACTTGCTGTAGTGATACACAGTGTGAAGGCAGTAAGGACAATCCTGAATTTAAGGGTAAAAATTACGGCTCTGGTTCAGCACTGGACCAGAGACAAATATATAAATCGGTTAAAAGATTAAGGCCCCAAATCCATTAAAGACTGCAAAGTTTTCTTTCACTTCACAGGACTTAAGATAATATCCTGAGTAATTTTTCAGCCATATTTACTCATCTCTTTTAAAAAATTTATAGGGATTTTATAATGAAAATTAATGTGCTGAGAATCTTTTGGAATTCTGCTAGGCTTGAAAAAAAGTCTTGAAAATAGATTGGTTTTGCAGTGCTGGCAGCGCAGCTCATACCAACAACTAGATAGGGTTCATAAGATTTTTCTCTCCCAAAGAATTCTTATCTTTGATTAATAAAATAGAGCAAAAGCAACCGAAAATGCTGCTTCGTTTTCAATAAATCAGAATACAATAGCAACATATTCATACTTAAAGATGCGCAAACAAGTATTGCTGTATGCGAGCGTGACTCTTGATTTGACTGTTGCRCTGGGTTTACATGGTGCATTAGCGTTAACCTCAGTTTCCAGGGGAACTGCAGCATCGTGAACGTCGGGCAAGATTCGCCTCCAACCTTGTGCCGTCGGTATATAATGCTCATTGCAGATTACAGTCGTGCCGCGGAGCGTTTGACAAGCTAAGTGGTTTKCCTGAACTACCCTAACAGCTAAAGCAGACCGTTTCCATTCGTAGTAATTTGCAGCTTTGTGTAGAATGATCTTGTGAATGAAGTGGGTATGATTTCATTTTAAACTCCGCTCTGCAGTTTCTGTATTTCTGTAAGATTTAACAAATTCACGGCGTTTCACGATTCTTTGTCATCGCATCTTCTGTTATCCTACCCTGTTTCAGTAGAAATGAGTAGGCTCAAATCTCTCAGTCTTCGAGACTGCATTTCCAAGTTGGTTGGGTTGTAAGGTGAGAAGGCGTTTTCATCCAGTTGTCGTATGTCTCTGCGTGAGAGTTGGATCTTCCCTCTATAGAGAAAAAAGATTGTGTTTGAAAAAGTCCTCAGCTGGAAAAGGGCTGGCGCCGGTCCTCCCCTGCCACGAGCCACCGTGTCCCTCCGCACGCCACGTGCCAGCACTCGGAGCGACTGATCCCCCTGTGCTAGTGAGCTGACAGCAATTTGCCTGAAAATCCCTGTAACGAAGCTCCCTTGGCTCCAGCTGCAGCTGACCTGACAGTGTCGTGGCTCATTGGGAGGGTGGTCGAGGGTATCCACCGGGGATGTGAAAGTCCTGCCCAAAACTGCCTTCCTGGCCMGAAACCAGGGAGGTGGCAGAGATGCAGAAAATGTGCACTTTTAATTCCTGCAGAGAAGGTTTATGGCTGAGATCAACCAGAAAGACTSTGAACCGTTTCCCAGGCATTGAGATTTTTTTTTGAGGAAACGATCTTACTTGTCCAACTTATTTTGGAAATTAAATCTTTTCTCAATGCCTTTGTTATACATGCTGTGTTCTGAAAGAGGAAAAATAATGTTATGAAACCATGTTTAAAAATAGTCCTTATTTGCTTTTAGTCTGATAAAGTGTTAAGAGCTTTGTCCTGTAATATCAGTTTATCCTTGAACAGCATAGGAGCAGAACCTGGTAAAGAAATGATTCCTTGTGGAAAGAGATACTCATTTCCATATTGCTTCTTTTTTTATGTTATAGTCTTAGTTAATTAACTGCGATCGATTTGTATGGGCGATTAACACACAGATTCTGAATTCATCGTGTGTCTGATCTCAGCCATCACGTTAAAAGTGGAACAACGTAAATGTCTTTTAATTACTATTGTAATTCTTACTGCAGTGGAGTGTTACAGCTCTCCGGTGTGTTTGAAACGAAAATCTGRTGCAGAGTAGTGCGAACCTTTCCAAACCAAAACATTCCAGGCTGTTCGAGGAGATGTGCGTTTCCACAAACCACCTTTTGCAAACAGTGTTTTCTGGCTTTGACGAATGTGAGACAAATGAAAACCAGCTGTTATTTTTATTTACAAAGGAAGGGACGTAAATACTATAGATCCATATATGCATCCTTTACCTAGTGTACAGCTTTAGTATGACTTCCAGCGGAGTGACCTGCAGCGTAGGGAAGGTCACTGCATTTTCACAAGGCTTTTTTTTTTTTTTTGTACTGTTAGGCACAAATAATGCTCTGCTAGAATTTCCTTCTTTCTCTAAATYCTTCAGGTCCCAGTGCTTCGGCGCTGGGACAGGAGCAGACGTTAGTAGCTYGGGTAGCTTGTATTTGTATTGCCAACCTGGGAGTCCTGTGAGGTCCTCTGTTGGTAGTGCTTCTGAGCTGCATCTCCATCTAAAAAGAGAAGGAGRAAAAAAAAAAAGTCCCATCTGTGGGTCTCTAAGAGATTCTGGGTCTGGAGACAAGGAGGACCCAGCGTGAGTCTTCTTATCTTCTCTCGGCTTTTGTGTCATCTATAGTTTGCTCTCTCTGATCCTGACAGTCTCCTTTGGTGGAGGTCTGTTCCTTTGTGTTCCTTCCAAATTATACACTGGCTTTAAAGAGTGTTTCCATCCAGTCAGAACATTGCTCTTGTTATAGGTAGTACTGAAGACACCTGATAGAGGAGGGAAATAAGTTCTTTCCTTGCACTATAAAATACGGAAGTGCTTGGGTACATCGATTTATGTAGCAGAACTGCATAAAGGCTATTTGAACTATTGCTTGCCTATGCAGTAGTGGTAATGTTGGTGCAGCCAGGGCTGTCTGAGACCGTAGGCATGTTCCTGTCTTGTAAGTCTTCCTTCAGGCTTGAAATCAGGCAGCAAACCTTGAAACTAAGTCAAGGTTGAGAAAAAATTGCCTGGAGTGTGATTAGTTATATATGTTACACCGCTGAGTCCAATAAAAGATACTATCTGTACGTGCAAACCTGGTCCAGATGTAATTTAGTTCTTAATAAAACCTTAATTATTCTCTGCAAGCTGTGTAGGTTTCAGGCTGACATCGTATTTGCCATATTATGTCCAAGGGATGTTGGTATGTCATAGGAGGCAGTGAGGGACCAGCATGGACTTGCACCTCCGTGCCGGCAAGGGCAATGGGAGCTGGAAGAGCAGCCACTTTCTGCCTGCAATGAAAGCTCAGGAGGTGCTCCCTGCCAGCTTCTTGGCTCACCGGAGCCACCTGTATCGTTGGGACCTCTGTCTTCACAAGGTTTGCTTGATAGTGTGTAAAGAGGGGGAAATATTCCTAATCCCAAAGGGTTCTGCTATGGTTCTAAGAGTTGAAGGATGTGCTGGTCACATTATACCCTAAACTCACTTCAGCCGCCTAATGCCGTCTAGCGGTTCCAGCTTCTTCTGTGTTATATATTCCACAGTCTGTTGGAAATGCCGCAGAAATCCTGAAGACTCAGGCTGGGGCTGAAGTTAGCATTTGCTTCACTCAACATTTTAGGACATAAAGGTTAACGGCATGAGAAGTCAGCCTCTCTGAGCCCTCACGAGGAAAATGGCCTGTCTAGAAGACCTTTTACTGGATGAGTTTTGTTATAATGTGGAGTTATTTCTCAGCTTCTCTAAATTACTTTCCACCCAATATTTGTCAAGTTGCATATAATATTTCTCCAATAGTAGAGGCATTAACCTTTATTAACCACCGCAGAGACTGTGACTGCTTAAAGACTAACATGATAATTAAGACCACATCTTGGGCTAAGTTCACTCCTACTCAAAGTCCATTAATTTTTATGACAATGATGAATTTCAGTGAAGTAGCAATTAGTTTTTCTCTCTGTATGGAAAAACATTAAGTGAAAAACTGCTGTAAATTCGATCTTTGAGTCCAAAGGGCTAGAAGACATCCATACTTATGAATAATACTGCAGCTGGTTTAGCAAAAGTGTTATAGACTGTCTGCARCTTTCTAACAAAGCTATTATTTTCATGTCCTAAGACATGCATGTTTAACGGAAAAGCAAAGATACCACAAGCTGGGAAAAAGAGCATGGTTGGATATACTAACTCCTCCTATAGTTATACCAACACTGTAATTCTGAATTTGAGCGCCAAGCAAAATGGCTTCGGATAGATCCGTCTTTCCTTCTTGCATTTATACATTGCCGAAGTTAGTCCTGGCCGCTTCTTAAATGTTTGTGCTTTGAATAACAAGGGTGTGATTTCCAGGTGAAGCTGTAGAAGATCCATGGCGAAGGGCTTGTTCAGGTTCTGTTTGCTCTCTTTGTGAAACCTATTCTGAATATCATTAAAAGCTGATCATAATGTGCATGCAATTARTCATCTCGGAACGACAGATAACTGCTGAATACCCTTTGATTTTGCATCCAATTTTAAGCAACAACATTTCTCTCCATTTCTTTTTACCACAGTTTCCAAACCTGTGTAAAGTTGACATTGTAAACAGAAATGATGCGTGTTGGGGAAAAAGTATTGTAAAATATCTGGTAAGATTTGCTCTGTGGGCAGGCAGTAGAAGAGTCTCAAAGCTTGCCACAGGCTTTAGCTCACACCAACAAGCATTTTTGCCTGCAACATCCTCTTCTGAGAGATTTGTGGGTCCTGCTGGCATGGGAATATTTCTGCTCCTCTGAAGTCGAATCATATTGGTGTGAGATGCTGGGGATGGCAGGCAGCTGTCTGATCTTCTGCAGCTCACCAAGGAGATTTCTGGCCRGGACTCACCAAGGGTGATTTTTTTSTCTCCCCAGRCGTTGCGTTCTCTATCACCTGCCTACACCTCGTCCTTGTGTAAGGGCTGAGGCATGCTCTGCAGGCTCCGGGGAACCTGCACATCTAACTAGAGCATATAGATTGGAGAGTTATCCCATGCTCTTTAATAGTGCTTCCTGCACAGAGAGCCCTGTGTTTATCGGGTCATGGGGAGTGAGCTTTAYGGACAAGTTTTAACCTTAAAATAATATGTTTCTGCAAAGATTCGCTCCAGGCAGAGGTTAAAGCAGGTGGGCGTAGAATAATGAAATAGGATTGTAACACTATAAGGTGATGCAATGCAATTCCRAATTATCAGTGGAAATAATTCTTTGCACTTTGAATGTCTGAAGCATCTCACTGGTCTGTCTCCACCCCGGGCTGGTAAATCCTTTCCTGCTGTCGTGGGGGGAGGCAGCCATTTCCTTCCACGTCTGCTTTGGAGGGAGGGAGAGATGAGAGGGGAAACAAAGCAAAAAGCTCCGTGCATCGCCATCGAGCTCCCCCCGGCTGGCGTATCTTGGTTTCTGGTTTGCACAGAGGAGTTGTCCCACCGTTGACAGAGATGGGGTCCCGAGCCACTGCGTGGTATTGCAGAAATCCTCCTCTCTGCCCGCAGAGGAGTCTGGATTAATTTSCACACTGTTGCCTTCTTAACCTGACAGGCTCTAATGCGAAAGAATGCTGATAAAATCTTATAGATTGAATATCTTGGCAATCAATGAGCTGATGGTCTCATTTTAAAACTCATGCATTTTTTTTACTGTGCACAGAGTCTGCTTTCTATCAAGCAAAAGGCAAAGTTATATAAATAAGGTGCTTAAACTAGTGTCTGCCCATAGTTGTGCTGGTGGTAGGTCCCTCCTGGAGACTCCGTCACAGAGAATGTTCTCCTAGAGCCCATTTTGTTTTTTCCTTGGCCTTATGCTGGGGTCAGAGCATGTGCAATTACTGTTAATTCAGCTTGCAGGAGAAAGAATCTAAATATGCGCCCAAGTATTACTATTTTGGCTTGGGGAGTTTGTATTTTATGCAATTTTATACTTTTTGTTGAGAGAGAGAGAGAGATATAKGTATATGTATCTGTGGACGTAGATTTATACAGGCTATAATATAAGACCATTTCTTTTTGCCAATGCAGCTCTGTTTTTTTAATTTTTCTGTTCCAATCTCAATTGCTTTTCGTAACTGTCTGAAAATATTGTGTCTATAAAATGGATATTTCAGTGGTCTGAAAATTGTCTGGTCACAAAGTCAACACTCAATTCCCATGGAAATATTTTATTCTGTTCTTTAAACTGTTATTTACACACACTGGTCTGTGAATGTTTATATGTAACAGAAATGCACTAAAATACTGAGAAAGGAACTGTAGCCTCAGAGGCTTGCATAAAATAGTGTGGTGGAGATCTTACAGTAGATTTGGTTAAAACCATTTTTTCTATTCAGTTTGTTACTAAACACTGCTTTCACTAATTACTTTTTTGTTTYGCATAGCTGCTTGAAAGAGGTCCACAAAAGTGAATTTGTTGTGTTCATAATGCAAAATGTACCTCGACCAATTACACCGCRTGAGTGCCATATATTTAAAATATAATAAGTCATCAGAATACAGATCAGAATTTGTTTATATGTCTGCACACACTAATTAATCCACTATTTTCATAAGATTATTTTATAGGTATGCCGACTTCCTGTCCTATAGCAGCATTTACTTGGGATTACTACACATATTTATAATGAGTAATATATAAGAAATTCTAATGAATTTTTAATTAAATGTTAGTGTATATAATAACTTTTTAACAAGGAAATGTGTTCAAGTATAGCCCTCATTGAAGTCTGATGTAAAATTTCCCAGTTAGAGTTATTTTGATGTAGGATCTGAATACACGGTGAGTAGAGTAATATCTGATCAGAGCTTGAAATGAAGAGTTAGAAATGGCAAATGGCACCATCAGATATGAAAGCTGGATCAGATAAGGTCAAGGAAGAATATTACAGRAACAGAAACTGTATAGAAAGCAAATGAAATATCTCTGAAGGAAGATTTAGTGTGTTAAGTGCCGTAGTGTGCTGCCACACAAGAACTTTTCGCATGTCCCCTACAGTGATTGCAGGAAGTGCTTTTCAGGGTGAAGATGGTTTGGTCCTACTTAACTACACAAGCAGAGGTAAACAGCCAGAAAAAAATGTATTTTGCACCTTTCAAAGTTTTTGAAGTCTTTCTATATTTTTGCCTACTTAYGCTACCTTTTGCTGTAGTTTATCTGACTCAAGTGGTGATGGGTTTTGGGTCGAGTTCACTGAAACCTTTTGGACTTCTGACAACAAAATATTGTTTGGATTTATGTGACTGTGCCTTTATCCTTCTGTCTTTTCTTGCTAGTGAGTATGTTATGTGTGTACAGATGTATGATAAAGAGCGATGCTGTGATTGCACAGGGCTCAGAGAGGTGGTGGGATCTCCATCCTTGGAGATACTAAAAACCAGACTGGCCAAAGCCCTGAGCAACATGGACTTGCCTGGGTGGGGGGCTTGGCCAGGGACCACCAGTGGTCCCTTCTGAACAAAATTATTTTATGAATCTGATTGCATTCCATGAATTAAATAAATGAAAAACATATTTTAGTTTGATTTCAGTGTGCACATACATTGGCTAACTTGTTTTCTCGTTCTAAAATGCATCTTACCAATTCAAAAGAAAATAAATTAAAGTACAAGAACAACTGGTTACCATTTCGCAAATGTGTTTGTATCATACATATTTGCAGTAATGGAAATTGTATACTCTGAGAAAACAGGCTAAGAGAATGATGATGTGAGACCAAAAAAAGAAACTGAGATGGTCATGTGAATGATTCCATTAATGGGAAAATTAATTTTCTCCATGCTTTAAGTATATTAAGGTTGGAAACATGCCTTCTTAATAGGTCAGCTTTCTCTGCCTACATGCAAACTTGTGTGCTTACTTTGATGGCTTGCTTAAATTTTTAGTGTTTTGTTTAGTATCTTTTAAAATTATTAAAGTGATTCATTATGGGATGACAAACTAGATATTTTTAGCAACTTCTGGAATAACTGCTGTGAGCACAATAGACAATGATGCATAATGGAGCAAGAACCCAGCCTGACTTTCAGACCCCAGAGTGATTTTGATGATTTTATGTTGCTAACAGATAAGCTGTAAAATGAGACCAGTGGGATAGGGCTAACTTGGGAGCTCATGATACTAGTACCACAGATGATACTCTAGAGTTTGAGAGCTTGCCTGCCTTTATTTACTTATATCTTTTGCAGTTCATTTTAGGAGATTCTTTATTTGCCAGAGCATCTGGAGGCCTGCGGCTGATTTTTCACATGGTGGAAAGTTCAGTTCATTTAGCTGGCTGGTTATTTTCTTTACTTTTATTAGTTTCATCTGTCCTCCTGTTAGAGGTATATGTATGTGAAGGAAGGAATGGTAACGGGGCTACCTAGACCTGTAGTCACATAACACRGCTCCTTCCCAAGAGACCAAGGAGTTAGGGAGAAAGCAGCGTAAGAGGAAGTTACTTCTGAAGCAGACTGAAGCATGTGCCTTTTTAGTACATAGCAGACAAGAAACTCAAATCCTGAATAACAGTGTGGCTCTGAAACCCCTTTGGAGATCAGCTTCCCCCCAGTGAATTCTTGCAGTGAGACACGTGGACTCAGCGGGTGCACCACTGCCTGTTGTGGTCCCCAGTGCACTTACTGGCATGTATGGAAATGCCATTTATCAACCACATATAAGTATCTCCAGTGGGACATTACAGTGAAATTACCATAAACGAAAGATGCAACAGGGCAGAATTCTTGTTTGGAGTTCRTGTTGTCCTTGTGTCCCAGCTGAACGTTGCAGCTCTTCGCTCCCTGGCCACCCACGAGTTTCTCTGCAGCTACTGCTCTGTGTTCAGCCCCTTGTCTGTGCAGCGATTTCAGCTTCATCTCTCATGAAGTTTTCTTAGCCAAAGACAGGAGTGAGCGTTTGGGTCTCAACGCTCAGCTCCAGTGATGGTGTGGCCAGGTTATGGTCCTGGGGCCCAGGAGTGAGGGTCCACCATGGAGCACATTTGCCTTGCAGTGGAGAATCAGCCACTTAACTGAGCCATTGGGCCAGGTCCTGCTCATGCTCTGGTGAAACCTGTTAACGTCAATGATCCACGCCAATCCAAGCCACGGTAGTCTTTGAAAACCTTGATCTTCCCATCAGAGGTGTGTAGCAGAGGAGTGAGACTTTTGGGAGACCTGCCAGTAGATCTGACACTTCGTCTGTTGAAAAAGCCCAGTACGCTCTGTCCACCTACACGTGATCACTTCAGTCCGTGAACGCAAAGCCGCTGGGAAAATAAGCCAAAATTTATATTCCTGTTCAGTATATCTCCAGTGGCCTTAGTTCACCTGACTTTTTTTCTTTTCATGGATGCTGTCATTTTGTACCTCAGCGTTCTTAATCCTGCTCACTAAGTAGTTCATTAGTTGCACTGATCCCTCGGTTAATCTGTGCTACCCAAAAAAAGATAATTGAATTTAACTTAACTTCACAACCCACCTATAGATAGATAAAACTCCATGGTAGTGTCTTGGCTTGCTTGTATTATTTTTTTAATAGTTTTTGTAATTAGACTGAGAATATTCTTCCATTGACATGAGATTTAAAATGTTGCTCACCCAAGGGAAATATCTTCAAATAGTGCAAATAAATGCAATGGTACAAAAGAGAATGCTTCTAAAATAGGATGTTTTTATTTTGGTTTGGTGTCTGTAGGCAGCTTGGGAAGATAAAACTTATATGGAATGTTTTTAATGTCCCATCCCTATTTTGCTGAGAAATACGGTTGTCTTTAGAGCTGTTCAAAACTTGGAAGGTATATGCAGGGGTTCTTAAACAGAACACAACATACAAACAAACAAAAAAAAATCCAAAAAAGTTTCATTTGGAAAAGATTTTCAAATTTTCATCTTACAATGTTTTCTCACTTTTAAAAATTCTGTATACTCTCTTTGAAATGTATAATGAAAATAAAATCCAGACAGATTTTTACAGCAACCATCACTGTAATATATTACAGTGTATAATCTACAGCCATGGGAGATGGAAATTAAAGAAAAATCTTCATAACAAGAAGAGAATTCCCCAAAAAAATTGTTTCCAGCAATAATAGGCTTTGGAAATGCCATAAGCCTTTGGTCAGGAGACTTTATATTGCTCAAACTATTTCCGTTGCAGACAGGTAACAACTGGTACACGGATTCCTAATGTGTTACTGTGTTTGAGATGCTGATAAATGTGTGGCTGAGGTATGAATTCATGAACAGCTTTAACCTCTTGTTTGTCTTCTAAGTGGGCAACTGTCTCATTTGGGGGAGAAGGCAAGAGGGGAGGAGAGCCTTCTGCCCTAGCATGCTTTAGGACAGTGAAGCTTTGATTTTGTTGTGTTGTGCAAAGTTTTTTCACTGAGAACAACTTGCAAGCTGAATATTTGCAAACAATTTCAGCTTTAATAGCAGCTGGCTATTCAAATCCCTTTTGAGGCTTCAGAAATCTCATTTAGAATATTTAGCGTGTTATCATATAAAATCATAGTGGGGTTTCACATAATAGAAAATGAAATGTTGCATAATCCCTTCTACTACAATGAGTACCAAAGCCTAAAGCAGTCAAAATACAGATATAGGTGTTCCTTATGCTATCTTTCATATTAAATAACAAGTAATTTGTGGTTTATGTTGTAAAGGAGATGGATGAGAGGGTGGAAAGCCCCATAAAGCTTTTGTCACTTATTACAAGTTTCAAAAACCACTCCCAACTTGCCTTCCCCCTTCCACAGCCCTCAACTTGCCGGCGTTTCCTCCTGGGACGGGCTTTCGTTTCAAAGTGTTTATGTGCAGTACTCCAGGGAACGGAAACCTCTTGGGATCCTGAAGTTGGTGGTTCTGCTCCACCTGCCTATAAAGGGAACTGACGATTTTTGCAGAAAAACTATAGTGTGGGCTTTTCCCAACTTTGACTCTGCAAGTTCACTGTTCTGAAAGAAAAAGTCTTAGGAAAGACTTCTACAATCATGTTACTTATTTCTAGGAAAAACTACCTTGTGTCTTGTTGGAAGGCAGGGGTGGGGATGGGTCTTTGATCTCTTATTTCCCATGAAGCAGATGGGTAAGGTATTAGTTATACATGAAAGATGAACATTTTTTAAATGAAGAAGTGCAATAGGAAAACTGATACATATATTTTTGGGCACATATCTCCTGGGTGCCATTCACTCAAATGCCGTGGACAAGTGTCAATCCCTTATGTCAAAGAGGTGCTCCAAAATGGAAAGGCAACTTTGCTACGGGAATATTACCCTCAAAGGAAACGTCACTTTTTTCCTGTAAGGAAATAATTCCAAAAGAAAAAATGCATAATGGACAGAGCAAACTAAATGCACCACTGGTTTGCTACCTCTATGCCATTCTAGTAGTTATTTTGAAGAGCAATATTAATAAATTGAGATGTGCAGCAGGAAATAACAAGCTCAAATTATGTTTTTATTTGCAGTCATGCATTTGTTCAAGAGAAGTAGTATTTGCAAGGAAATTGAATTCTATCCTCGAACTTGCACATCGCATTTCATCTGTGGTGCTGGCAATGTTAGACTCCACTGGCCACAAGTGCCACCTTCTCTCCCCTCTTTTGCTGTGTGAGCAGCAAGCGAGGGTCCCCCGGCTCCTTCCTCCTGCCAGCTCGCCGGCAATCCTGCCCGCTCCGCAGCACCCCAGCAGCGCCTGTGCGAAGCTGCGGGGAGCAAGCTGGATACCGTATAACAGTGTAACTTGAATATACGCAGGCTGGATTTTTTTTTTACCTGCTGTTTTGCCAGGTGATATTATTATGACCATAACATTAAAGAAAAAAAGGAATGATGGAAATTGTGGGATGGAAGAATTAGCATGAGAAAAGCCCATCTCCTCTTCTCCTTTTGATGGAAAAGCTTTTCTAGGGTTGCTTGCATGGAGGCAGCTCCTCTCTCTGTCAGTCTGTTTCAGTCACCTGTTGTGATAAATGTAATATTTGTGCTTTTCTGAATGAAAATGGGCATAATTCACGGGGAGGTCTGGAGACTATTTTATTAGAAGGTGTGTGAATAGGGTAATGGGGAACAGGAGGACATCTCTTGTTACATTATTCACTGTTTTCTTTGATCATTAAATGCTTTGTAACTCCATCTCCAAACTTCTCAGCTGGCATAATAAAATTAATTGGTTGCCTCTCMGAAAAAAGGCAGTGTTCATACATCATGGGTTTGACAGCTGTGATCACAAATGCAAAGTGAATGCAAAAGGAATTTTGTTTTACATCACCAAGCCGGCTTTGAAACTGTAAGATAGGTGATGGATGTCAGAAATATCAGCAGCACCTGACTGCTATCAGGTTACATTTTTCTAAATAYAACAATCAGTTAGCAACTTCTGCAGAGACACATCCTGTATCTTCACATCAGCCTTTCCCCTTCCTGGCTGATTGCTGTTGTTGAGTAAAACCTGCGTCTGGCTGACATGCTGTTTCCTTTCAGCCCACAAACCATTTCTACGTCAGAAGAGAGCRAGTGGCTCATGACGTGACATCCCTGTGGCTTCTCTCACCCTTCTGCAGCAGGTGGTTGGCAGCAAATATCTTTGCTTTTCCCCCGTGTGTTTCTGCACCAGATCATGAAGTCCCTAAAGATGGTGCCTATTTGCTTAAAGCAGCTGGGGGTTGTGCAAACGGTGATTTGGTAATGGTGAAAAATGTCCCTTTGCAAGAGCTTTTGTGCCGCATCAGGAAATACCCAGCGTTGCTTRTGAAAAGTTTGTCCTCCAGTGACAGCTTTTGCTATAAATCACGACCCTTTTTACCACGAAGCAGTAAGTTTCTTGGAGTCGTGTGGTGGCAGCTGTGGCAGCGTGTCTCTGGGGACACGCGGCAGGCCCGCRTGGAGATGCTAGCTGCTGTGTCTTCTCCTCAAGCGCTGGCTCTGCATCACAGCTCTGCCTCTTCGTTAACTATGACCCATACTGGTATTTGAGGAGCGGATGTGAGGAACACACTAGAGCAACRTTAATTCCAACCCAACCAGGGATGTGGGACCTTCACCCTCCAAAATACCTTCTTCCTGGTTTTTAAAGTGTCTCCAGGGAAAACATATGTCATTTCCAGTTTGTCATAGCAGTCAAATAATTTTTGGCAGTGCTGTGGAGGCATCCAGCCTACCTTTCTCCACCAAAGCTTGCCAAGGTGTCCAAGTTTGCTGCAGTTATGCTCCCACCTACTCTGCAGGAGGATTAAAATCCTCCACCACCCTGGTCTTGTCTTCATGGGCAACAAGAGCAAATGTCAAACCTTYAAAATGGCCAAAAATTTGTCTTCATCTTTAGGTTTTGAAGGTGCTCAAGCGTTGGCTGGACTATAGATCACATTATCAGTAGCCTAACCTGCAGGTGACAACACCCRGTGACCGGCGAGCCTGGGGAGACACTGGCCATGTCCATTTTCCATTCACACACCTCCCCGTGAAGCAAGGGTGAGCCCCGGGCTGTCCTCGGGGCAGACACTGTGGCAGTGTCCTGCTTATTCTTCCCCTACGAGCYGAGAGACAAAATCTGGCCTGTACCCTGTAACTAATGCCCTTTTGAGAGCAGAGGATGTGCTGCTCACGAAAAAGGCATAAAAGTAAGTGAGAAATAAACGTTAAATACAGTTAATCCAGACCAAAAGGAAGAATTTCATCAGATCCCCAATGGGYTTGGCTCCAAAGTAATACTTCACAGTTGCTTGTGGCTCATCAGGAGCTGCCAAGCGCCATCAAAACAGGCTTTTTACATTATCTCGTGCCTCTGGGACGTGTTTGGGGGGTCCTGGTGCACGCTCAGGGCTTGGCAGCAGCGCTTGGGGGTCGGGAGGGAATCACAGCTCGTTTTGGCCAAGGGTGTAAAATGCTACCACCAGGAAAGAGAAAGGGGCTTGAAATGGGGAGTTAAACAAAAATAAGGGAAGGAAACCAGAGTAGCACGTCTGTGGACGTTCTGCTCTGAATTAGCAACGCCTTTCTCTCCAAGTGATTCGTAAGGATCTCACACTGAATTTATAAAAGAATACAGCCTTGATTTTAAAATGCAATTTCCAGAGGTTAACACCTACGAAATTGTTTGCTGGATGGTTCTTAAGTTGAATGATTATGTTGTTATTAAATCAAACCACTTAATTAACTGATCAGATACAATGTGTTAGTCTTTCCAGTAGTGTGACTGAAGTAGGTTGCAGGTCTGCCCCCAAAGAAAGAGAGAAAACCCTCTCGATGACTATACAAAAGATGTCAGTAAACTATTCCTGAATATTTTGTTTTGTTTTCTTAAAAAAAAAAAAAAAAGTCTCTTGTTACTTCTGGCAGTGCCTCTTATTTTCTAAGGGTGATTCCTCTTGTGCTTTTATTAACAAATTAATTAGAGAGGGGGACTGTAAGACCCAGTGATGCAGCTTGTCGTAATTATGCTGAGGAGCTTAAAACATGCAAACCTCCCCGAATGAATTGCAAAGCTATTTCATATATGAGTAGCCAGAATTAATCATTAACCTAATAATTCCCTTTCTGACATTATTTCTTTGTTAAAAATGAGTAATTTTAATTGGATAATGAGGTGCCAGTACGACTCATGAATTGTACATTACCCAAGCTAATGGCAAAAAAGGGAGCTTATGCAAGTARCATTACAGATGCCGTTACAAATGCCTCCACAGCGAACATTTTATTCCGATAAATTCTTAATTTATTTCCAGATGGCTTTTGAATTTCTAGAACATTTACTGCATGCTATCATTTTYCCATTTGATATTTTTCTTACCTAATTCTTGTGAGCTGTACGGGTGAGGCTCAGACCCTTGGTCAAGACCTGGTCTCTGGTTCTAGGTTTCTCAGCCCTCCTCTGGCAGCAAAAGAATATGAGCAATGGRTGCGTGAGAGATTACTGGATTAGCAGATTAGCACCAAATACTGGGGTTGCGAGAGGATGGGAGTAATTTAATTTTTCCAGATGAAAGCAGGGCTCTAGTCTCAAAGGCCTAGAAAATGTTAGTGGAGGGATAGTAGGAAAAAATACACGAGACTGTTCTTTRAATAGAGTTGTCAGATATCTCATTTTTTAAGAGCCTACTTTTCCCATAAAACAATTATATCTTTTTTTTAAAGAAAGGATGACAATGTGAAAAATACTGAGTATGATATTTACTGCCCCGAAGGAGAATAATTCATAGAAATAAAGAAGCCTCCATAACATATTGGTCACCACTGAAAAAACATTTTTTTTGCAAAGAGGAACCGTACCGTACTGCCTGAAATGAGAGCTTTCTTACCTTTGTCTTTGCTAAGAGGTTGTTGGATGACATACAACAAACCTACAAAGATGCAGCACCATTTGAATAGCTTTCTCCAAGCTAGAATATGATGAGGGCAAAGTAACTGGGCAGGTAGGTGGCAATTCTTCTCTTTATCAAAGAGGAGGAGTGGAAGCTTTTTATGTATGAGCTGACCTGGAAGCCCCTCTCCTGCGCTGCTTTTCCCTGCGCTGCTTTTCCATGCCCAACCGAGCTCCCCTTTCGATCCAGCTTTCCTCATACCGATCCTTCCGTGTYGCAGCTGAGATCAGTGAAGTACAGGGCTATTGCTCTTGGTCTTGTCCAGACCTAACCTGAAATCTGCTCGTGCACCGACGGCAACCACCGTGGTTCCTTCTTTCCTGCCCTGCCCTGCAGCATCTCTTCTTCTGCATACCTGCTCCTGTGCAGCCACTCTCATCCACCTCTCCTGGCCTTGCCTCCYTTCCTAACTCCTAGTTACAGTAATTGCACTCTTTGAAGCTAATTAGAAAGGAGTAAGTTAAATGGATAATTATTTCCCTCCATCAAGGTGCATGTAGGTTAAATGGGTAAGCGCTCTCTGCAAGGAAATTCCTTACGTATCTGATAATTGAAGAAGRATATCGACCCTCTTAATACGTTTCCAAATGGCTTTGTATGATTTTTTTTTTCTCCAATATTAATTCATTTTCATAAAAGAACAGCCAAAATCTGTAGAATATCAGAATAGTTTGTGAGATTTAGGAGCAGGGATCTCATGGACTTTATTAGGAGTTGAAGGGTTAAATGCATCCATAGGGCTTTAAAAACAAACAATATGCTGTCGCAGTTAATAGCTAGTTTGGTTTGGATATTCTCACTAAGCATATTAAATAGGTGTTTTTATAATTGCAGTCCTTAAACAACRCATACTTTTTGCTTTTGAAGGAGGGCAAGGAATATACTAAGGAAACGTAGCTATCTCTTCATCTGCTTAACGTACAGAGCTAATGAAATCAGGTTTCAATTGGAGTGGCTAGATCACTGACATGTTTGTGGGATTGGCTATCAAAACTTTAGCATGATTAATCTGAAAACTGGTATTTTTTTTAGTTGGAAGAGAGGTTTTCCAGGCTGCTTTTGGGTTTCTCGGAGTTCATGGCTACAGCAGTCATTCACACTCTTATCAACTGGAGCACAAATGTGATGTGCGTCTTTTTGGTGCATTTTAAGATGATATTTTCTTTTTGTGGGGTTTTTTTTTTTCCCCTCACACCCGCAGTGGTGTAGTCCTCACGGTCGCGTCCTCTTTGCCAGAGCCTGGTGCGCGTTGTGCGTTACGGCCTGCGTCGCTGGGCTCAGACCCGTGGCACTGCGGCAGACGTAGGTGTGTGACATTGCATCGTTGACCGCCGCCACTGGGCAGAGCAAATCAGCGAAATGTTGACCCCAGATTTCTATCGTTCACATGTGCAAAATAGACACAACTAATGTGTCATGTACTTTGTTATTTTATTTGCTTAATACAATGTGATAGCAAAACAGATCTAAAACCAAGAATTACCTGTGATCTGCTAGTGCTGCATCGGGGCTCTCCCCCGGCACCGAGGCTGTCGATTCACCACTTCTGTAGCAGGAAGTTTGGTGACTTTTCTCATGGACTATCGACTGCCTTCACATCATCTCCAATCCTAATTAGAAACAGAGTCTGTTAATTAAATATTTCTCCAGTGTTTAATTAAATATTTGTCCGGTGCCTGTGAGCAAACTGTGTACCTGCTATGAGATAACACACTTTCTCTCACCCGGTAGGACAGCGGTTGTATCTCAGCAGGAAACCTTTAAGTATTTGGAACCTCCTGTTTTATATGTGCATGGAAAATATCTGTATTTTGCACAAACATATAAACGAGATTGGTACATGCAGACCAATACTATTTCTTGACTGAGACCAATCAATTATGCTGGAAGGAAACCAGATGGGAGGGGAGCCTGTATCCTTTCTGTCGGTGGTAGGCACAGCGACAAYGTCCATATGAAATCTTTCACTCCTAGAATAATATCACTCATTTTCAATTTGAAGATTAATAGATAAAAGCAAGTGGGAGTGGAGAAGTCTGCCGTTGGCTCAGTGTCATCTCTCAGGTATCTTTGTCTCCRTCTTCGGGATACCCTGCAGTTCCTTCCTGTGCTACTGCATTGCAGTTCTCAGGAGCTCCGGGTTTTTTTTGGATCAGGTCTCTCGGAGGAAACAGGGAATTACAAATCGAGGCATTTCTCTCCCCGGGTGATAAGCTGAGTGCTGAATAGGCTGGTGCTCCCCAAAAACCCCAAACCCTCCCTGTTTACTACTTCAAACCCCTACATGTTTACTGCTTTGATGTTGTGCAACTTGGCTTTCTAGTTTTTTCCTGTCTTAGTAAGATTATTGAATTATAATCACTGCTTTGCACGCTTGTGTTATAACACCAGATTGCTTATTTTTTGATTACTTTCAATAATTTTGCTCTTGCTGTTCCTCGCTGCTCTATTGCTACTGTGTGTCGCTTTTCTGTTGTTACTAGTTTTGCAGAAAGAACAGTGGGGAGTAAATCCACAGCATAGGAAGTTCTACATAAACCAAAAAAACAATAAAAGAAAAAAAAAAAGTCACTAAAACTCTATGATATAATCTTTTCTTTTTCACTAAWCGTCCATTTTCTAAATGTATTACAGAAGACGCTTACTTGCACACAGCTGTGCATCCTCTCRGTTTCCACTCCGTCACTTCATGGGCCAAGATCTGACATACAAAATCTTTCAGAAATCCTCTCACTTATTATTTATTGTATGCCTTATTTGTGATTTGCATGGCTTTAGGAGGAGCACAAGAAATAATGGATTATATGAATTATGAGACATGGAATGAAGGTAAACTAACTTAATTTGTACATTAATTCTTTCAGCTGAAGGGACAGTGTATGGCAGCATAACCCCCAGCTGGTTTTATTTATGAATATGCATGGGGAAAGGCTGTAGTTGAAAGGTCCGTGTATTTTGCACCCATTTTACTGCCTCCCACCTCAGCTGAGGGTTAAAATGAGAGGTCATGGCAGGYGCTGGAAGGCAGCGTACGTCTGGATGGAGAGGCTCGGCTGCATGCATGGGTGTCGCTCATAGCTGGAAYATGAGCGGGTTATTTTGGAGTGGGGAAGACTCCTTGACCTAAATTGCTCTTTTTTGTTTGTTTGTTTTGGGAGTGGCTCACGGGACTCAGGAGTAGAGGCAGCTGGGAGTTTTGTCCAGGTTCATTTCATGCTACATCAGGTTGAGGTTTCCAAGGGCTGAAGGGGAACATCCATCAACAAGAAAGTGGCAATAACGTTTTTCAGGTAGGAAGAGACTTGGGCTTTGTAACACAGTGTTTTGAAAGGGAATTTTGTGTTTTGCCTGTAATATTCACCTTTCTAATTATAAAGGGTAATGGATTACATAGGGGCTAGGCCCTTGATAGTGTTGCTGATGACTGAAGCGTTTGAAAAAGAGGGTCAAGATGTAAAAATTAAGATATCTCCAGTTGTTTGCCTACGGTGGGCTTCACAGGGAGTTGTAACGAGTGCGTGGCTCTGTGTACCTGCCCAGCATCAGTCTGGAAATCACTTTTGAAGTCCTTAGACGACAGCACCAGAAAGGTGGAGAGATTGATCGATCTCAACAGTATGAAGTTCTTCCRAGGTTTGTAAAAACAGGTTGGCAAAGGGCAGGCAGAAACCCCCTAAGCCCCACGCCAGAGAGAGAAGAGGTGATGTGCATCGCCACGTTTTAGGCACTCGAGAATCCACATCCACATGACCCAGAGGTGAGAAAAGCTTTGSGGGGATCATATGCATTACTGCACATCACGGATTTCACCAGATCGAGCTTTCTGGTGGTTGGAAAGGCAGCCTCAGTGAAATGCAGGCAAACAGCTCATCACTCACAGGATACAAAAAGCTGGGAAGCCAACCTTCATTATTATGAAGCCGAGCTTATTTTTGCTTCTAAGATGCACACTTTTAAGCTTTGCAGTATCACTCTGAGCAAATGGAATAGAAATGGAATATTTTGGGTTTATTCTTCTAAAATTTCAATGCGAACTTCAGGAATTTCCTTTTAAGGAAAAAAACGGAGAATTTATTAAGTGGAAAACGTGCCAGGTGGGCAGTCTTACTCTCTAAGTGATGGACTGAGCTATCTCACATTATAGGCAGRACTTATGATGGGCATACTGCACGAATGAGAGGACTTTTCTTGCACASGGTAAGTGTTCTAGCAAGACACAGAGACCACCCCTGCTCTCCTGTACCCCTAAATGATTTCCCTAACTGCTGCTGCTTTCTCTCTCAAATTTTARCTGGTTATAACTTCCTTATGAAAAAAATGCCCTATTTCTGAACATTTCCAAACAGCTCAAGAAGAGTGTAGTGACAACAAGCATTTGCTTCCCATCTTRTTAAAGATAGATATTGATGAGAAAATATAGAACCAAATCTAGAAAAATTGTTGGGAGTTAAGAGAAACATTTGGGAAATGAATGGAGGGAACCTAGGTACCAAAATTCTAAGGAATATGATTTTAATTATGTCATTTCCGCTGGGGGTTTTCTAAACAAAAGCTAAAAATCCCAAAGTGGATAGAAATTATCAAATGAATTTGTGATGAGAAATGCAGCCCTGAAAGGTGTGAAATGTGGAAGAGGTAGGTCATTTTTGAAGGCTCGCCTACTGAACCTGTGACAGAAGTTGGAGGGGAAGAAAAGTGATGATTTCTTTATGAAAGTGTGATGAGCGTTTTCATTTCCCAGATCTAATAAAAAGGACTGATAAAAGCCACAGTACATCCTGTCAATAGAAATTAATGTTCATTTAATATTTGCCTTTTGGAACAGCACACTGAAACATCTGTTTGCAAGGTAAGTTTGTTACACAAAACAAATGGCCTGCAGTAGAAAGAACATTATCCTAAAAATCAAAATCCATGTTAATCAGCTACTGCTTTAATGTTGTTTGGTGCTGTTCATTTTCCATAAAATTGCCTGTAGAGCACGTGGAAGACTTCCTTCTGTTGCTGAGGGTAAGGGCCAACTTTATCTACCACAGTTTAAGAAAGATGTGAGCTAATTTTGGAGATTGACTCTCCATCCATACTTTTATATGATTTTAATGTAATTTTTTAAGCTTTTTCGTTTTCCTGACACATTTCYGAAGTCACAGAATCAAAGTTTGTAAATCAGAATGGCTTTGATGACCCCCATAGGGCAGTAGCTGGCTTCAAGGCAATACAGAGCAGAACAAAATGGTCTTGGAAAAGCCGGGCATTGCTCAGTGGCAGCAACTGACTCACTTCTTCAGGTGTAAAATCATGTTTTATACCTGAAATCCATGTGGACCCCAGTTTTTATGGGTTATTTTGCCATCTTTTTATTAGCAAGCCAAGTGAGATGCCAGGTAGTTGGCCTTAGCTGCTGCTTCTGTGAATGCTGGCCATTCTTAGAGTGGGACCCTGTTTTGTAGCATTAATTTTATTGAAGGAGTCAGGGGGTCATGGCTGGGTGCCTAAGATTTACACAGGTCAAAAATCCCAACGAGCTTTGATGATTTCGGTATTTTTTATTCATCTCGAGAGGAGCTATTTCAAAAGGCAATTTATGATTTATCCAAAATGTGAACATGGTTATCAGCGGCGTATTACTTCTCCGCCTATATATGCTGTAAGAGAACAATGTGCTAAATGTTATTCTTGCAGTGGCACAGCTGCAAGACGTCGTTTCTGCAGACTCCCTGCTGTGGTCTTCTGGTGAAATTTGCAGTGGTTTGTGTTTGTGTGCTGACCCGAAAACAACATCCTTGCCTTTATCTTGGTCTCTCTCCTTGTTTGTCTCTATGTTGGAGTAGTGGGAGGTCAGAAATAAGAGGGTAAGTGTCATCGAGAGCGTTCCTATTTCTTGGAACGGTATTTTCTCCAAAYAACTTTTGATTGCTGTCATTTTTTCCCATCCTGGTAGGCATGACTGGAATCAAAGAACAGGTTTTGGTCTTTAGGCTCTGCTGCATTTTCAGTGCTGTTACTGGCTTTTTTCGATCACCAGCTGTAGATCAAAATTATTACTTCCTTTGCACCTCAGTAAGAGCTGTTTTTGGTATCTCCAAACTTTTTTGCATAGGGGTTGGTTTGCTGGTGAAAGGAACAAACACATTGCGTTATAGCCACCACCCTACCTCTTCATGTAGTTTTTCATATTATAGAAATACTTTATCTCTGACAGCAATTAAGTGGTGCAGTGTAATTGTAGAAATGATAGGAGATGCCATTCAACTTCAGCCTCCCTGTACAGTCACCGGAGAGGTGGAGATGGCTAAAAGAGATGCTGTAACCACCTCCTGGAGAAGCCTACCTCTCTCCTTMGGGATATGTTATCCTAATGAGGCAACTTCAGCACCTATGGTCCAGCAGTGAATACCTCTGATAGTGCCCAGCTGCTGAGCAGGCTTCAGAGGTTGAGCTAAAAACATACGTTACGATAACTTGAAACCAACACAGTGCAGTGCAGACTACKTACTTCCAGCCTCTGCGATGGTGGAGGTGAGCAACGCTCAAATCCGTCGTTGAAAAGAGGTCTCTGAGTAGCTCCTGTGGCTCTGAGTGTGTGAGTTCATCTCCCATGAGTTTAGCTTTGAAAAAATTCAGAATGTCAGACTATGACTATATCATTACTCCTTTGTTCTCGATGAATTTTGGTGCCAAACTACAGACCTGGATATATTTTTACCGAGCGCATGGCAGGTTTTACCCAGAAATGTAGTATCCTTTAGTGAATCTCTTCCTTTATGTATCCGAGTCTGTGAAGACATCTGTCTGCTGGCAGGAAGATTTTGCATGATTTTATTTTGGTTGGGAACAGCTTTCCAAGCAATGATTCCTAACAAAGTGATAAAGGATGATCTCTCGGACTGAATATAAGCCTCTAAAGCTCTTTTCCTGGCTCTGGGCTGTGTGCTCACGGTTGCCTTTGGCAAACCCGTTCTTTCTGTGTTGTTTGGTTTTGTTAAAGATGAGTTAATTTGTTAGTGTTTGTACAGTACTTTGGTGACTTTAATTTTCATGCTTCTTAACTTCAATAAAATGCGGGTTTATATTAATAGTATTAAACTAAATTTATCTCATTAAGTCCAGCCTTTCTCTTGTTTTCCAAAAAAAATGATGCTGGTAACTGCAGCTTTATGTAATCACTGATAAAGGAGAATAATTGCTTCTGAAATTATACTTTTCCTCATTTTAGTAACATTTTCTTCATGGTTTCTGGAAGAAATCCTACCACTTCTCCACATAATACTCTTCTCTGGTTTTGGTTTTGTGTTGTTTTTTTTGTTTTGTTTGTTTGGTTTTTTTTKGKTT